>APFE030867417.1:16382-26933 GCA_000404065.3 Pinus taeda
GGTCTGAGAACTGTTGGCTATTTGACATTACGGTTGTCTAATATCTGACAACTTGTAGCAAACTAACCTATAAATGTCAGCTTTTTAATGTCCATTTCAGCCTTTTATGTTTCGGATAATCAACAACTATATTGTCACATATCTGATGGTTGTTAAACTATTGATTATTCAACCAAACTCTAGCGACGATTTGATAAACACCAATGTGTCGGATAGTCAATGCCCATAAGTTGCATATCAGACCAATTGTCGGTGGATTTTGTACCCATTTATACTAGTAGTTTTAGGTTGTTGGGAAATATGTCCCATATGATGTTTCTATTAGGATATTTTCCCAACCTATTGGAATTTTAAAATAATAGTGTACAATATGAGTTAATTAGATCTTGATGGAACTAGATGAGATATCTCTAATACCACTTGACGTAGGCCTGCTAGGGATAGGCTTAATTTTCCCAGAATTCCCCAAATCTGTGAAGGTGGCCCATTATTTTATTCTTCCATAGCATGCTATTACGATGTTACAATGGCCTTTGGGCTTGCTTATGAGGAAGGATCTCCTCATTTTCTCCTTTCTCTGTGTGTAGTTCAATCTAGCCTATGCAAAATTAATCCGTTGTGCTAGCCAAAATCCCTATGTAATCCCAAATGTTACAGCAGAGAATGTGCTTCCTTCAATATATGCGAGCGTCGATAAGACCAAGAGTTGTGCCCAATAGCTACCAAGTTTCTTTAGCCCAAAAAGTTTCTAGTCAGGGGTTGGGGGCATCCTACCAATTTTCATGCTAAGTAGACCAAGAAGTCAACCAACCGATTGGACACCTTTTTACTTTTTTCTACAAATATTATTCAGACTAACCCCTTACCTCATCCAACATCTTGACTGGGACCTTGGGCAGGGCCCATATAGTCTAGCCCATATTGTTGATCAAACGATGGATAATAATAGTGGATTCCCTAAGAATGAGCAGATTTTGAATATTCTCTAGCTTTCAAGGATAGACCTTGTAGAAGGTCATACTAAGCATTTGCTTGATTATTAGCTGGTTTGTCTAAATCCCTTAAAAATTTGGATTTATAGTTGATCAATAGGGTGAAAAATCAACCCCCTTTGTTATTTTAATTAATAAGTAATTTAAACTTAATTAATTATTGTTGTTTAGTTATTTAAAAATAGTTTATTAAATTTATCATTTATTAATAATAATCAGTAAGATATTATTAATAGCTAAGAATTATTATTATACACCATAATACTTATTATAAATTAAAAATATTACCAATTGGTTAAAAATGGAAAAACGGAATAATAAACCCACGGAGGAAAGCTCAATTAGTGATGGTTGTGTTATGAAGTATTATGTAAATGATGAAATTCAAGGTTGAAATCCCCTATGGGTCAAACCAACAAGAAAATGAAAACAGGAAAAATAATAATTAATAATAACTTATTTTTACTAATTAAGATATGAATACTTGAAATATTTTCTTCTACAAATTTATATAAATTTGTGTTACATAGTTTATTATGATAATTTTATGACAAACTTAATGAATACTATAAAAATTTGTTTTACATAGTTTATTATGATGATTTTATCACAAAAATAGTCAATATAACCATTCAAAGAAGTGAATTAAGTGATTTTCTTATTCCTCATTTTGGAAAAACTCAATTTAGTTAAAGTAAAAAAATTCTAGATCCACGATATAATTCCAATTTTAATCAAAAATATGTGTTAAACAAGAGCCCGAAATGCTCAAAAAAATTGGCAAAGAAAGATGTAAGGTTTAAACAATAAAAAATGCCTCAAATGAATGAGATCTCAAATATTCAAAAAGACACTCAAAACCTTTCAAGAACAAAAAGGGAATAGTGCAAAAAGACCAATCTCTAGGTCATACAAAGAAGAAAAAGTGAAATATTAGCTACAATCAACCTTATAACAAACATAAAGTTGCTCCTAAGAATATAAACAACCTTATACTTCATAGAGAAGATATGTAACCCAATTCCTCACTTCATAGGCTTCACAAATTAAAAACTCTAGGTTGACACAAATATTTTCACACACAAATAAAATATACCAAGAAAAACTATTGACCTCAAGATTCTTAACCCTCAATTGACATACAATACCAAAAAAAAACACATTCTAGCTTTTAGAGAACTCGGCCAAGTGAAATTTTCACTTTTTCAGAACATATGCGACCATCCATAAGAAATATTGTGTATGTACACATTATTTACTTAGACAACCTACATATACGTGATTTGTAAACACTACAACTATGTGTATACATAATTATTCTGAATAAAAACTATGTATAGACGGTAAACTGAGGAAGAAACAAAAAGAAATCCCATATCTAAAAGATCAAGCTATAATATATGGCCAACTAAGATACCAGAAGATTGAGAAAGCATTAGAACAACAGACCAAACACCCAGATCAATCTAGAAAACCCTTTAGAAAACAATTTACAGGTATTTCCCCACTGGAGTCGCTAGTTATGTTGAAGGGAAAAGTTCCCAAGGGCTAGGGTTGTGAGCCCCAAAAGAACAAAATAAAAATATAACGAAGAAAACTCATATAAAGAGATCAAGCACTTGAATTCACAAAAGTATGGATTAGAGATGTACCCATAGGTCCTACGTTTGAAGTAGATCTCGTAGGGTCCAAACCCTCAACTTTCTTCCAAGATGTGCAGACCTACAAATATATCACAAACACAAAAAAAGATCACAGAATTCAAAGCATAAATACATACATACATTCATCCATTCATATATATATAACCATCATCATAAATTAACATTCATAAGATAACAATGCAATTTGGAAATAAAACATGATTTTCTTTATTAATTGAAAGGAACAAGAATAGGTGAAGTTGCAACCTAATCCTTACAAAAGGTATTGATAAAACCTTCCTTAGAATCCATATAGCCTAAAACATTGATGACTTACTCTCTAATATGTGCAAGAAGATGCTAGAAAATGAGGTTAAGCATCTATGCAAGGAAACAAGGGTTTCCTAGAGACTGGGAGTGTAGGAGGCACGAGAAAAATGTAGACCTGATCTAGGGAAATTTGGGTATAGTATGGATACCTCTCATTAGGAATTAATTAGGCCTACCTAAGGGGGTGTATACATACCACCTCAAATCAGTTAATTTGGTTAGGCCACGGGCTCCTGTAGGTGGGCTTTTAGTAAAACACGTAAACCCTACTTGAAAAATAGTTATATATTCTCTCAAATTTTAAAAATGCATATGCAAATATAGTTCATGCGAACTGCATACATATGTGCTTTAATAGTGGGAAGAGTTGTGTATGGATTTTGAAAAGCACCTTTTTGAAATAAGGATAGTTTTATAATGGGAAAGGGTTCTACCTAGGCCATATAAGAGCACCTAGTCTATAAGAGTGATGAAAGATACTATAACACCAACGATTTCTTGATTTGAGCTTTAGGAAACTTAGCTAAGCTATCAAATTCAACACCCATTGAGACTTTAATAACTTCCAATTCTTCTTTTAATACATCTTTAGGGATTAGCATGGAGTCCCTAAACATTGATGGGCCCCACATGTCTTTGATAACTTTATTGGTTTTGAGGAAGGAGTTACTCTAATATTCATGAATACATGAACACTCCATGATAGCATCTTGTAGAATTTTTATTCTTGCAGATCATTCCTCCTTGATCTATTTGATTCTTTTCCTCTAGGGAGTCCTTGTCAATTTATATAGAAATTAGTGATAGTATTGAATTTATTAATGAAGGTCAACAATTCATTAGCAACAAATAATTGATCATGCTCAAGTCATTTCTTTAGATATTCAATGAATGAATGGATTATTCAAGGCAAGTTTCTCAAATGTAGAGAAACCTCCCATTGTTCTTCATTAATTGTGTTTCACTTATTTATGTTCATTGTAACATAGGATATCATTCCATTTTACAACTAGGCTACTTTATTACTTTTTGGGTGGTGATATTGGCTTAAGGGGGCTTGGACCCAAGTTCAAAGTTAGCTGCACTAACCAACAAAACCCTATACTGCCAGCCCTTTCGAAAACAACCCACATAGCGTAGGCTAGAGTCTCACCCGAGGCAGTATTGGGGAATGACAAAAACAGGGTTTTGGATCCAGAGTTCTATGTGATGTATTTCAATTACTTCTAGGGATTTACTCTGACCTTCGTGAATCCTAATCCTTGAAACACAGAAATTATAGTAACTTATAGATATCAGATTCTAACTCTGCGCTATTAGTTCTAAACATTCATAACATCATTTAGCTTAGCAGATCTACCACTTTCGTGCATCTATTAAGTTTTTCTTGTAATAAATACATTAAACAGAGTGAATACATAGTAAATGTAAAAGTAAAGATTAACACGCAAATACACAATTTTTTCTCCAAAACAATGTTTATTATGTTCATATCTTCTATTACAAAATCTTTCTACCTTGCGCACACAACTGCAGGGGCCCGCGCACTCAGTTGCAGACTTACCAAGGTCTCCATGCACACAGCTACAGGAGCCTTCCCCTTCACCTAAGTACAGAGTAGGAAATACAGACCCAAAATGTGCCTATCTGTGTTCTTCACTATCTTCACGTTTTTCTCTATGACCTTCTATGACTATTTTATATCTTTCTCTTTTACAATACCATGGTCCGCAAACCATGCGCGGCTCATAAAAAAACTTAAGTTCTAACAAACTAAGGGGCTTTGACCTTCCTAAATTCCCTTTGACTCCTAATGACCTTTGGCTCCGCTCCTCAAATTTTGGAGACTTTACAATAATAACAAAATTGTTTACAAAATATACACAAGGGGACCCTATCCCAACAGGCCCCCAATGCAAAGTCATGACTCGTCCTCATCATTCTACTGGTGGTTCTTGGATCTTCACCTGCAACTCACTAAATTCTATCTTCAGTACTTGAAGATCGGTTGTTCCCTACGTAGTGGCCTGACGAACTTCCTCAACCAATTTTTTTGTGGCTGGGCCTTCGACTACAAGGTCCATGGTTCTTTGCATCTACTGCATCGCCTTTAGCTTGCTCTATACTGGTCAAATGACTTGCTTCATCCACCCAGGGTTGCGTCCTTGAAGATATGATGTATTCCTTTTGATGCAGCTTATCAATCTTGCTCTAGATGAGCTTGCCCTCCTGTAATTTAGTGAACCTTTTCACTGGTGCTAAGGTCCATGTTTTAGATCTGATCTCGTCAAACTGCCTCTACTTTTCTCATATATCTACTTCAATTTTCTACAAAGTTGGATCCTCCTACAGCGAGGTCCACAGTTTCATGGCTTATTCAAACAACTGGGTGCAATGCTTGACTGCAGCTTCTAATGTAGCCATCTCTTCTTTACTATTAGCCTCGCATTTCTTTCTGACTTCTAGACGAGTGGTTGAATGTAGCTTAAGTTGGAGCTCAGAGATCTATGGCTACATCTCAAATCGAACATTCCCAATTTCCTCCTTCGAATCCTTTACTATGGCATCTAGCTTCTGAATCTTGTCTATAGATGTTGCTTCAGCAAGAATCTGGAGCTCGAGAAGCTCACTACAAGCTTGCATTATTGTTGCTTCAAGCTGCTAACTACATGCCATCACTTCCTCCCTTTCCTTGAGAACCTACACCTTTTCCTAGAACATCTGCTAATTGTTGGTTTTGACTTTGTTGATGATCAGTAGTACGTGTTATTCCTAAACTCTAAGCTCATCTAATACCCCTTGATGCAACTTGTGCAGTGTTTGAATAGGAAGTGCCCCCAGGTTGAGACTCAAATCCTTTATGTGTAAGAGGTGTGCCTTATCTTCTGATGCCTGGAAGTATAGTGACCCCTTTGGTAACTATAATGTGCATAGGTATGTGGTGAGATCTATTGTTAAAGCCAATCTGCTCGCTTGTTTCAGACTCGCTTGCTTTAGGCTCACTTGTCCAACGCTCACTTGAATGATTCCTGTTTGGACCTGCAATTCCCTCTTGCCCTGCTACACCCTATCTAGTGTCTGATGGTACTGATCCTAAATGTGGTTCCAGATATTCTCCATTTTGTTGTGGATCACACCACCGATCTCATCTAGGGCTCCCTCAATGAGGACCAAAGGCATCACACTCATCGATTTGTCTAATTTCTGCTTCTTGTGCGGCCCTGTACAACTCCACTTCTGCCTCTTTTTGATGATGAAAGGGGATTCCAAGCCTGCACCCCCTTCCTCTTCACCCTCTGTCTCTCCCTCCACATTGGTGCACTCCATGTCAGACTCGTTGAGGTCAATGGTGGCTTGCGACATAGTGGTAGTTTTCTCCTTTAGCGCATCGGTCTCTTTGGTAGAGACCTTTTATTTTATCGCTTCTTTCTCCTTTTCAGCAGCTTCTTTCTGTTGCACAACCTTACTTTTGCCATGGCCTTCTCTTTCATGGAAGTCTTTTCTACTTCCTTCTTCTTCTCTTTTGTTGTTTCTATCATTGTTGTGGTCTGTGCTACTTCGACATCGACAACCTTACTAGTTCCTCCATCGACATCAGAAGGGGTGAGCCAGATGCTCATCCATTTACTAACAACCACTAGAATATCATCCTTGGTGACTAAGTACAAAAGCTTGTGCCATGTACCCATGGCATCTTTCTTCCCGCGGATGTGCAGATTATGAAAATCTTTCTTAAAATCAGTAACATTGACATACTACATGTTCAAACTTGGTGATAACCTAGGCCACTGGTTAATCACCATCCTCAGCTCTGATTCAAACAAGACCCAAAATATCTTTGTCTCCATAGCATGCTGAGGGTCCTTGGTCATCCACAACGAGGCAAAGTTCGTGGCCTTGGGTAGATATGGATCATACTGAGGCAACTAACTTTCTTGGGGCATCCTCCATGCCACCAACGCGATCAACAATAGCAACCACACATAGTGTAATGCCTTGCCCTCATCCTTGCCCTCTCTGCAATCCTCCAAAAATTTGTGACATAAGTACCGAGCCCAATTGTATTGGACTCCTTTAGCGCACTGCGCAGCCAAAGCTATTATTGGCACTGGCACTTCATCAGTGTGGCACTTCCTCATGATTTTCCCAGCCAAAATTTGTGTAGCAAATTACACACCGCCATCAAAGATGGAATGACTTGAATAACCACATGACTTCTTTACTAGGCCAAAAATGCTCTTCATTTGGTCTGCCAACTTTTTCTCCTACGATTTTCCCACAAATGCACTCGCAGGGTCCACTCCTTGGTAAGTAAAAAATGTAGTTCTCTGAATCAACATGTCAGTAATTGGGATGGGCCCTTCCAACCATAGGCACCCGTCATGCACCGGCGACAACAATTGATGCACGTAAACTACATTAATGGCACTGCGGCTAAAATGTGGCACCCACAACATGTTTAGTAGCCTCACGCACCCAACTCTGACCACCCATTTCATCATCTCAAGCCATGTGACCTCTGATTCTTCATAATATGCCTTCTTCAGGTACCTGCTTGGCTCCAACTGCGAGAACTTCGCGTGGTCCCCCAGGTCCCAATTATCCATTTTTAAGTATAGTATATGGGCAAGCAGATCGCCCTCAAATGACACATTCTCTGGCCACAAAGGTGTGGAGATCATGAACTTCGTTGAATCTCTATATTTAGGAACTTTAGCCATGGATTTTCTTGGTGGTATATACGGTGGTAGTCAAGTTATAACCTTAGCCTCCTCTACATCAATCTCCTCAATATCCCTAGTTAGTTCTTCCTCATCGAGGTACAGGGGCTTCGTCGGCTGCTTCGATTTATCCATCTTTCCCTTCTATCAAACCTCTGTCAGATTTTTGTGTAGTAATTGCCACACTAGTGCCTATTGGGGCTTCTTCTACTTCTTTTCTCCTGTCGTGGATGGTTTAGGCCTCGGTGACCTAGGTGCTGTAGTAGGCACAGTAGTAGGTGTAGGTTGTTCCGGCTCAGGTTGAGTTGCCATCATTCTCTCCAGGAATATTCCACGCTACCAATCCATTAAATTCATGAATCCTGGCTACAAGTTCTTCTCTCAGAGTACTTCCCACACTTCTGCAGACATATAGAAATACTATTAAGATAAACTGAAGTGCAAAAGCTCAAGTACAATTCTCAAGAAGCAAAGTGTTCGAATGTTGAGCGAGATGTTGTATTTATAGTGTAATTTGAATTCAAATCCATTTATTCCCTCCAGATCCTTGTCATTAATGTGCTTTTGGCGAAATATTTCCAAATATATTCTTGAAAAAATTACCATTCAATCATCTACAGTGCTTCCAAAGGTCACTTTTTGGCTAGGCTGTGTGGGACCCACCGTGTTAGCGTAGCTCCTTTGGCGCAGCTCTCCTCTACACATTTCCTCGATTCGTCATGCAACACTTCCACTTCGCAACTGCCTGGACTACTAAGACTATCCCGCATCCATATAGTCATCGTGTAGGGGTGGGATCACCCCTATACAACTTAACTGACTCCCATTGACCTTTCCTAGAAACAACTCCCCATTCAGCTTCGTGAGTTGAACTGTGCCTCCATCCTTAATCTCCTTAACAATATATGGCCCTAGCCAATGCATTTGGAACTTTCCCGAAAACTTTTGTGAACTTATTATCGTACAGCAATTCCAAATCTCCATTCTTAAAGGTGTGTTGTTTAATATGGCAATCATGCCATTCCTTTTCATGATATTTTTGCACATGTTGATTAAATCCCACCAAGAATCGATCTTCCTCCAACTCAACTAGTTGCACAAGATGTTCTTCCATGATATCTCGATCGACCATGTATGTAACTGCATCAATCCGCAAACTTGGCACGATGTACTCCATCGGAATTACACGTCTTGTCCATAAACCAGTCTGAACGGTGTTTTTCCAGTCAATGTTTTGTAGGTAGTTCTATACGGCCATAGAATAGCTGGTATGCACACATCCCAATCATTCCTCTTTGCATTGAAAATATTCGTTAAGGTATTCTCCAGAATTTTGTTAAAGGATTCTACTTTGTCGTTCGCTTGAGGATGATAAGACGTACTTTTATGGTGATACATCTGGAATTCTTCAAGAAAATCCGCAATTGTTTCATTCAAGAAGTGTGAACCCCTAACGTTCATCAATATTTTAGGGCAGCCAAACCGAGACAATGTATTCAAAATTGAACTTCGCAGTTGTGGCCGCACTACAACCCTTCACAGGCTGTGCCTCATCCCACCTAGTTAAATATTCGATCGTTGTAATGATGTATCGAGCTTTTGTCTTCTTTCTTAGTGGCTGAATTGGTCCCATGAAGTCTATTGCCCACTTATCAAACGCCTGTAATGACACTTGCAGGTTCAGAGGAAATTAATCTCTTTGCGACGGCCTCCCCATTCTCTAACAAACATCGCATTCCCTACAATATGCCTTCGAATCCTTACGCACAGTCAGCCACCATAGTCTTGATCATAGGATCTTCTGTGCAATTTCTCTTCCCACATAATGCCCTCCTGCAACCCCTCCATGAGCTTGAATGAGGATACTTTGTTGTTCATACTCTAGGACATACCTAAGCAATATTTCATCCGATCCCATTTTATATAAGTGTCCAGCAATAACGAAGAAATCTGCAGCCCATACCACCAATTCTTTCTTTTGTTGTGTTGTATACCCTTCAAGAGATGTACTTATAGACAAGAATTAGATTATGTCTGAAAAATGGTCATCTGCAACATTTACAACAAATATTTATGCATCAGGCATCTGTTCCTCCAGATTTGTAGGTTCATCACCATTCTCAATCCACGAGAGGTGATCTATTCCAGCATTCAATCACCCTAACTTCACAATTACTTCAAATTCATATTCTTGTAAGATAAGCAGCCACCTACAAATTGCGGACATTCTTTGGAGGCTCCAAATTGATAATTACTGCAATTTTGGCAGGGTCTACCATCAAATCCTACTTTCAAACAACATGGCCCAAAAGTATCCCATAGGGTACACAAAATATAAATTTCTTCATATTAAGGTTGTCTGATACTTTCGACAAGTATCCAACATGAGGCAAAGACTGACAACATGTCTCTTTACTAACCCAAACATTGTCCAATCATCAAAGTAAACCTCCAAAAACTTGTGAATAAATTCTTTGAAAGCTACAACTACAACCGTAGAGAAGATTGCATGGGAATTTTTAAGTCCGAAAAGCATAACTGTATATTGAAAATAGCCCCATTCAGTAGTGAAGGTATTCTTACTCCTATCCTCTAGTGCAATCTTGATCTGATGATACCCTGTGTGTTGGCATTATGGTTCTGGTATAATTATATGTTTCAGATGTTGTACTTGATGGCAACACCCATGGCATGGCTCTCATTTTGATGAAAATAAACAAGTACGCAGAAGAACAGTTCAGGAGGTGCGTACCCGCAGGTATACCGTGCAGGGACCGCGTCCAAATACATGGGTTACCCATTCATGGGGTGCGTACCCCAGTGCACACACTTCAAGACAGTAAAGCGCCCACTCGTGGGGTTTCT
>APFE030867418.1:0-15303 GCA_000404065.3 Pinus taeda
TTTAACATTTTTTATTTTTTTTGTTTGTCTTTTTATATATATATGTTTATTTTTGTTTTTTTTTAAACTAATCAACTTTTAAAAAAAGAAAAATAAAACAACTTGAAAATTCGTTAAGTAGTCATAATTTTAAAAAAAAATGGACATAATAAATTTAAAGTGTAAAAAATAAGTCCTCTAAAAAAACGTTATGCTGCATCAACATGTTGCATCTACACATTTCAAAATAAGTATGAAAATCACTAATATTTAATAAAAAATATTTATATTTGATACATAAGAAAATTCAAAATGTCAAAAATATGCTCCCAACAAAAAGAAGTGTATTCTGCTTAACCAGTTTTGAAAATTGGGTCATGTTTTTACTACCCCTACAAAATGGGTAATCGTATTAGTTATTTAATGTGCCAAAAACTATGCTAAAAAAAAATATGTATGTTCTACATCGCCCCTTATTGGGTCAATTTTTTGCTATCTCTACGAAACGGGTAACAGTATCAGTACCCATTTCAAAGTTTACGTTGTTGATTTTAACGAGAAAGATAACTCAGCCCTTTTCATGTTTAGAGAGTTTGAAAAGGGACAAAAAGAAAACTCCACAAGTTCTTTTTCATTGATTTGTCTCTCAAGCCTAAAAAAAGCATAAAACAATACAGGAGAGAACCTATTGACCATGTTCAGTCAACGTATTCCTTCTTCGTAGTTAATCTATCTCAGCCTGACAAAGGGTTAAAATTATTCTGAGTAGATATCGTTTCCAATCCATTAACGACAATCGTTTCATATTTCGAGAGTCTGAAAAGATCTTAAAGAGGACTCCATTTTGAGGAACGAGTGGTGTCTAGGGTAGCAACTGGTTCCCGTGACGTTGGAACTTCTCAAAACATGTTGATTTATGTGAAGAGGCTGGCTAATAAGACCACTTATTATAGTTGTTCCTCAAAAAGGGTAAAACAACCAAGTGAAAATGTATGATCAACTAAAGGGATGGCGGGAATGGGATGAAAACAACCAAGGCTCATCTGACGAAAGAGGCTGATAGAATGGCAATAACAAGGGTTAAAATCAAAATGGGTTTATTTTTACACAAGCTTGAACCATAGGGAACTATGCTTGGATTCAGTTTCATGTTTACAAAAGCTTGAAACAACAAACTATGATTGGATTCAGTTTCATGTTTATACAAGCTTGAAACAACAAACTATGCTTGGATTCATTTTCATTTTTACACAAGCATGAAACGAAGAACTATGCTTGAGATTGGTTTACATGCCCCCAACATGATGAAAGGGAGAGTCTCCTGCAACCAGATGGAAGTCGTTTTGGTGAACCAAGATGATTATCCAACACCTTTTTGGCTTCGTCCAGATAGGGAAAAAGGTGAATGGGTGATTCCCTTCACATAACCTACAGGGAAACTTAATTTTACCACTAGGTGCATTCTCCCCAAGCTTCATTACATTCACCTAAGTAGACTACTCATGGGTATCAGGTGGATGGAATGAAGGTTCATTTACGAGATCAAGTGAAAGACTCGACTGGGATTTTACGAGATCTAATAAAAGAATCGAATTGGAACTTTGCTCTAGGGGAGCTTTTTTTCATTTTTTAATGAGGTTAACAAAGTAAAAGAACTATCCTCATATTCCTTGTTTCATTTTCTAATGAGCTTGACACAAGACAACGAACTATGCTCATATCCTTGGTTTCATTTTTTAACGCGCTTGACACAAGACAAGGAACTATCCTCATATTCCTTGTATCATTTTTTAACGAGCTTGACACAAGACAAAGAACTATGCTTATATCCTTTGTTTCATTTAATGAGGTTGACACATGACAAGGAACTATCCTCATGAGAGTTGTTTCATTTCTTAATGAGGTTGACATAGTAAAAGAACTATCTTCATGTTCTTCATTCACAACACATAAGAGGTCATGAAGGAGAGATGTGGTTCCAATGCCCCCAGCACATGATGTAAAACATCACTGAATTGATCTTCAGTTGATGTAGGTGTGGAACAGGTTTCCGCATAATTGACCCGTGGCGGGGATGATACCATTGGTGCAAAAGAACCATTTAGGGAAGATGGTTGACTACAAGCCATATTTGGACTGAGAAATGAAAGATGGTCAACAATGACAATTTTGCCTTCATGCGGGAAACAAATCACTCGAAAGAGTGTTGAAATAATAGCTCCCATGTCATAAACATAGTTGTGCCCAAGAAGTAAATTATAATCTAAAGGGCCTATGACTACCATCACATTTAGATAAATGATTTTTCCTCCCAAAGTAATAGGTAACTGAGGGAGGATCCCTAATAGTTGACTGGTTCCTCTGTTAAAAGCCAACAGATTCTGGGTAATAGGCACCAGTGGTTGCGAACCGAGCGCTTGCCAAGAAATTGAGGAAAGGATACTCATAGATGCAGCTTCATATATAACAGTGCTAGATACAATCATATTACAAACCTGTACTATGATCTGGAAAGGCACATAAGAAGGAAGACAGAATCCTGTCAGTCGATTCCAATCAAAGGAAGTGGCCAGACTACTTGGAGGGGGTTACTGTAGAAACAGGAGAATTAACCCCTTGAGTTACAAGAGCAAGAGAATTTTCCTCCTGTCTTGATGGAACAAGAGGACTTCCCCCAAGCTCATTAGAATCTGAAGAAATGAAAAGAACCTGAGTGGTATCATATTCACTCCTTTCGGGAAAGGTACGACTAACTGAAGGTGAAATCGAGTCAACTGTTTCCTCGACCTATTGATTTGGGTTAGGTATAGACCCATAGGATTCACTTTCAGAGAGAGTGGGTTTGATCGACCGTTGATTTTGGTCAGTCAATTCATCAACTAGTGAAGGATTAAGGGAGAGTCTCCTATAACCAGATGGAAGTCACTACGGTGAAGCTGGACGGTTATCCAACACTTTTTTGGCTTCATCCATATAGGGACAAAGGTGAATGGGGTGATTCCCTTCACATAACTTATAGGGAAACTTAAGTTTATCCTTCTTTCCATGAACTTTACTACCACTAGTTGATGGTGTGTCACCAACATGATCTCTAGAAGTTGATGACACAAGATGATGTGAATGGGAAGACCATTCTTCTAAGATCTGAGGAATACCAGAACAATTTCGAAGAAGTGATCTCCTGCACAAAGTTCGCATGGATATTGAACTTTTTGACGCTTGACGGACGAATTCTCATCAGATGTTGCATTCAAAGAAATGGTTTCCTGGTTGCCCCTCTACTGAATTTGCTTCTTCTTCTTCTGCTTCCCTTTCTTCTTCTTCTTAGCCACCTTGTTACTAGTACCAATACTTTCACCAGGTGAAGAGGAATAAGGGGGGAAGAAACAACTGAGGAAGAAGGCAAAGGGTCAACTTTAGGATCAGCTATAGGTTGATTTTGTCCAGTTGGAGGAGTACTCGATTGTGGAGAAATCATGAAACTTTGAACCAAGGAGGTTGAAAACAACCATGCTGGCAAGCCAATGGTAAATATCGGAAGGGACAATGTAGCCATATAAGGAGCACCAATATTTCCGAAAGGTGGAAAAGGACTAGGATTCCCATCGAAAGGAATTTCTTTATTGGTGGAATCTGGATTTGTCACCATATGTTTCAACCTAAGATCAACTAAGGAGTGAGCATGGAGGATGTTATCCGTAGTCAATTAATTTTATTTTAATCAAATTAACATAACAAAAGAAAAGGGATTATCTAGGCAAAAGGCTTACGAAGCAACTGTGAACTGCAGAATACCTCCCGGCGAACCGAGAAGTACGGGCAAGCAATCTACCCGAATGTTGTGTTTGGTGTATCACAGTGTACAAGTCGGCTGACTCAGTTACCTAAGGATGGATAGCAACCTAGTGTTGTCCTCCCATATATACCCGAAAGTATGTGGAGCCCCAATCCATATAAGTGCTATATAATTCAAAACCGCATAATGAGAGCATTCCCATTTACTTTACGTACTGTAACACCACCTTATATACCCAAAGGTACGTGGACAAGCTACGATATACTCACATAGGTGGAATGAGGTATCACACTTGGGATGTATTGTAGACAAGTTAACGACAATTGCTTTGTTTTACGACGCCGAAACACGTCTCTAGCCTAGAACCACTAAATGTTTTTTGTTAGGTGACAATGCTCCATTAGGTAAATTCAGATAAATTTTAAGTTGATATTCTTTAGAATTTGCCTTTCAAGGTTCACCACATTTGTTTGAAATTCATAAAATGCAACTAATATGATAAGCATTATTCTCATTCAATTTAACGATGAAAATCCTAGCTACTTAGGGATAGAGCAAGCAGATTTCTTTTAATCAAAGAGCAAAGAGCACAATCTAATGAAATTTTCCTACACTATTCCTATGAACACACACAAACTTTTTCAATGCCACATGCATGTATTTATTTTCGATTTCCTTAATGTGAATATGAACAAAAGGAAATATGCACACACAATCAATCAATCTTTCGTAAGAACGAAGACTTTTACTATAGTTCTAATTCAAAGGAAGAGAAGACTTTATGACACTTTGTTTTGAATGAAGATTAATCAACTATATTCTAACTTTGATTATAATGACAAAGAAAACATTAAGAAACATTAATCAATCAAATCAAAGTTAGGCTAGACCAAGAGATAGAAAATTATTTTCTGAGACATAACATTCATTGATCAATGAGCAAACAAACAAACAGAGAAAAGTTGGCAAAAACACTTTCCAAAGGCGGGAAACTGACCCTAGGAGGATCAGCATAGCCCAAAGTGGGAGACAGTGTGCTTCAAAGTATTGTCCCTAAGCCAAGGGTGCTCTGCATCGCACTATGTCCCTCACAAGCCTGCACTGGTGATAGTAAGCCATTTCAAGAGGCAATTTGACACAATTTTGACCGATTTTTCAATGTAAAGAGATGAATTACAATCTATGAACACAAATAAGGTCTACAAGGATGTCTTAGGAAGTGGATAAGCTACTAGTAAAGAGGATCTTCCCCAGTGGATTCTCTAATTTGTTTTGGAGAATTTGGTATCTACAGATAAGTAGTTGTATCTAGAACAACAGTTTAAAGTGTTTTAGACTTTTCCTATAAGCAATAGATAAGATGAGAAGATAAGAAGACCTAGTTGTAGTTCTGGTTTCCTCTTGTCTCCCTTGTATCAATTCTATCACTCCTTCCCGTACTTAATATGCAATTGAAAACAAAGAATCGATCAAAGCACACAATCTATTGAATATAAGTGAAAGGAATCAGATACAATTCACACATATAAGCATTATGAAACAATACAAACATATGGGAAAATGGTTCAAACACTTTATTAGATAGAAGAAGGAATTACAACCATTGGTTTCTGATTCAAAGCCATTCCTCCAACTTGGATCCCATCTCATAGCAGCATTATCTCCTTACAGTTCAACATAATCCAACCCCCAATCACTTAGATGAGTGGTCAATTTATAGGAAGATGAAGGAGGTTTTGTCATAAATGGTGGCATTGAATGGCCTTTCATACTTAGCATTAGTTTCATGGAGGAAGGGATGAGAGGATAGGATGCACCTTAACTCATTTCTCATCCATTTTCAAGCTCATAGGAGTTGATAAGTGAGGGAACCTTCTAGATGACTCCAAAAGATAATAATATTCCCCAAACCTTATGTTAATTTCACTTATTCTCCCCCAGTGCAGGTGAAAGGAAGCCTAAGTGCTCTGCAGATAATCCTGGCAGTGGACTCAACTACTCTGCAGCGCACCTTTACAAGGGCTTACCTACGTTGTTCCCTCTAGAGGCTTTTTTTGGATGTCTTCAAGTCATGAAATTATCTCGGAAGGAGGCATTCAAAGGGGTGACTTGTTTAGGGCATGAAGTAACTGAAATTAGGGTTTTATGATCCCTAAAACACTGATATGGATGTTGGGATTGATGTGGCCAAATGGATCTATAACACATGTGCCCCAACCTCTCCACCAAATTTCGTGGATAGAGCACATCTGATGCTACCCAAAATCAACACTCCCTCTTAGCGAGGACTGTGCTATAGCAATACTCCTCACTAAGTATTACTCTAATCATCTGGCATCGATACATGTGTCGATTCTAGGCCTTCCTGCCCAACATCCTCTACATTGTTGCATCCTCTACTGCTGCCCATGGTTCTGCCACTTCCGCTACTGCATATGTGCTGATGTTGGTCCTTTCTCCTAGCATTGCATCTGCACTACACCTCCTCTCATCATGTTGCATTGTGTTGCCCACTGCTACACTGCAACTCAGTTACTGAGAAGGAAGTAACTAATCTCCCAACTGACCTCCCTATTGGGCTAGAGACACCCACTGGTGTTGAAGCTCCCTCTGCCGCTGACAAGTGCTCCCTTTTTGACCTTTGCACTACTGCAACAACTCCCTATATATCGCACCATTGCACACATCTCTATGACATCCTGCACTAGTGCAACACTCTGATGCCTCTCGCACTGCTACAACCTGCTAGCCTCATGCTCTCTAGGGGCTCCCGCACTGTAGCTCTCTCTGTCGCTCCATCCACATCCATCTCTACCTGACTCAGCTAGTCCTTCTACTCCTCTTCGAGGCTCCCATAGCAAGGTCTCATCTAAGAGGCTAGGTACCTTGAGGATCCTACCCCTCATTGCTTGTAGTCCACCTGACTATAGCTTGATGTCTCCCCACTTCCGCTGAAGTGGTGCGTGTGCACTCATGGCACATTCATCATCTGTCAAAACTTCCTTCTCTGCCCGCGTTGGCGCTACCTTAGTCTTGAAAGACTCTCCCTTACTCTTCTTCCTTAGGCACTGGGTCGGATAATGACCCAGCTCCCCACAGTGGAAGCACTTGATACTTTGATGCCCTTGCTACTGCTACTCGTCTTTGACTATCCTCTGATCTCTTCCTAGCAAAGAGCTGCCCACATCTTGTCCCGAGGTGGGAGAGTCCCTCTGCCCAATATACTCTCGACAAATACCTCCCAGTCTTCTGAGACAACATTCAGGGTTTTCCTCACAATCAGCTCATGACCTGTTGTCACCCCTACAATAGTTAACTGGTCTCAGATCTCATTCAGTCCTTCGGGGAAGGTGTCAATCAATTGTCCCTTCTTCATTTGAGACAACCTCATTTGATTCTCAAGCAGAATTCTTCCCTGCATAGAAGTATGCTAGTACAGCTTCTTGAGAGCCTCCCACATCTCAAATGTCATTTCCTTCTTAGCTATATGTGGTACCACGTGATCCTTAACCCCATGAAGGATAATGCACTTGGCTCTTTCCATCGCTTCCTAGTACCTATCATTATCATTGGGGTTGACTAGGACAGGTGAAGTTCTTAACATGATTCCTGTCAAGCACTGATAAGATTCTGGCCTGCTAGACTGCGAAGTTCGATGCTTCGTCTAGGCTCCGTCTAGTCTATCCTGGTCCCCTACCCCGTGTAGTGCCATGATTCTCCTCTACTTCCCTCCTGGAAGTTCTCTATTCGACTCCTCTGAGTCTCTACTTCTCGTCTGGAATTTTTTTTTGGACTCCCTCTTAGTCCTGATTTCCCTCCTGGAAATTCTTTTTTCGCTTGTCGAGATGTCCCCTACTCTAATCGTCTTATGTAACTGCATTGCTGATCTGTGTTCCTCGCCTATAAACCCTCGGTAAAAAATCCTCGAGCCCTTCTCTATCAAGTATTGTTCTAAGTACAGTACCTCACTAGCTCCACTCTGTAATATTCCTATAGCCTTATAGACCCCAGCAATTGCCTCTCTATGAACTTCATTAGCCCCTCTCTGCCTCACGCTTGTTATCAGGAAATCTAATGTCTATGCAGAGCTGCTAGTCCCACTAAGATAGGTAGCTATCTTAGAAACAAACAAACTAAAATTAATTTTGTTTTCCTTTATGAGAAGTCGATAGGAGAGGAGTAAAGAATACCAACCTCAATCTTTCGCTTAGTTCCTTGCTTATTCCTTCTCCCCTCTGACAGATCTTTGCCACACCTTCCTTGATTACCCCACTTCAAAGAGTACCTATAAAGTCAAAGCAGCATAATACCTTCAAAGTACAGAGATCTACAATCATAAACAATATAGGACCATATATATATTGACCACACAAATGCATACATCATCAAACATACAAGAATGTGGAGGAAAACTTGAATAGCTTTATTGATATAAAGATTAGAAGAGATGATTACAACCCATTGATCTGACCCAGTGTCATCCTACAAGCATGAAAGCCCTTATTCACCTCATGAAAAGCTTAGATCACCCAACACTATGATGTTCCACCAAGAAACCAACAACACTTCCTTACAAGATACAAAATTCCAGCCTCCGGATCTCTGGGATGAGGGATCCATATATACATTTTTTCAAGGGGGTGAGTTAGCTCCTAGGATTTTGATTAGTGTCCTCTCTCTGATAGTTCTTGGTTCCACTTGGAGATTCATGATCTATTACTCATCCCTGGGCGAATTCAGAGAGGCAAGGGTCACATGAGAAGTTTCTGGAAGATTCCATGATCATCCACCTTGCAAACTGTGTTTGCCATTTGTCTACTCTCACCCATCGCACCCTACAGAAGGACTTTTCAGTATGCATCGCACTTTTTTCATGTGGTAGGTGAGATGCATTTCACCCTTAGCACTGGGCAATCTGTATGGTCTAGTTTTGACCAGTTCTGAGAAGTTTTCTATAGAGAACTTCTGGGAGATGATGTAATCAGCTGATCTTGTTATTTTAGGGTGTGAAACAACACTTTTAGGGACTCAGAAGCCCTTGGTTTATGGACATATATGATTGGGGTTGTAGTGCCCAAATATGTCTATAACAGTTGCCCCCTAAAGCATGAGGTCGAAAATCTTTTGATGTCAGGTGAAATGCTTTATCATGAAGATCCAAGGTTTTTCGAACTAGAAGGCGACCTGTAATAAGATACAACACAATACATTATCTTCATAATATTTTTCATGATCTAGATAAGGCGGGCATTCCCATGCTTAGCCTTATAAATTCATTTTCATGTACATAGGATAGACAACTGTCTGTGTGGCAGACTGATGATTATGATAGAGCCATCATCCTTTGATTCGGATGATCATTTGTGCAGCAATGATGTACATTTGATGCCTTTATTTTCCTGACTATATCGCAGCCTGGATGGATGAAACTAGATTCGGGTTCTTCAAACTCATCCAATCTTTGCACGAAGTACAAGTCGATCTATGTGAAAAGATGTTCTAGAGTCGAACATGGAAAGACATTGCCTGATTACCAGCCAATGATGTAAGCTGTTAAGAGGCACGAGAGGAATCACCGATAATGATGATGACCCTCAAGGTATGACAGTACAATTCACATTGTGTGAAAATGGGACTTGGCATCGAACACCACGCAAAATATTTTGGTCGAAGGCCATTGATGTAAACTTGTCGTCGGAAGTGAGAAACTTGCCATTAAAGCATGCAAGCTTCAAAGTATGAAAGGGTTTTTCCTAGGTCAACTTCTTGGATAATGAGCTGTCATCGACAAGAAGTGACCTGTCGTAGGAGGGCCTTAATGAATCCCACATCTATGACATGGAACAGAGCAAATGATTTTGTGGAGGTGAAAACGATCTAATGATACAGGCTTCAAGGTGGCGGTCATGAAAGAATGAAGGGTGAAGGTATTGCAGCAGATGAGACACAAGCTGGGTTGGTGAATTCTCTAAGTGACTTCTCTTGAACATATCAGTGACACTGAAATGGATTGGTAGCATTAAACCCAAAGATGGATGGTACGATAGACCAATGGTGATATGACCGGTGAACGGAATAACCCAACCCGACTCAATCATGGTGATGGAGTGAAATTGTCATGTTCAAGATAATCAACAAAGTTTCTTCAAGTTTTCTTCCCAATTTTTCCCCAGTCATTGCTGACCAGTACCTCTTTATTTTTATCAAGCATGAAGAGGAAAACATATTCTTGTTCTATAATTTGCCCTTTGGGCAAACCCATCGCTATGTTTTAACGAGCCTAGCAATAGTGAGACTTGTTCTTGTCTATATGGACAAGTTTTTCGCTATTTGTTTTAACGCGTTTAATGACAAAGACAACTTGGTCCTTTTTCAATTTTAGAGAGTCTGAAAAGGGATTAAAAGGAAACTCCAGTAATCCTTTTTCGTCATATAATCCCTTAAGTCTAAAAAAGTATAAAATAATACGAAACAGATGAATTTTCGATAGCTTTAACGAGCCAAACAAGACAAGCGCTCGATCTTTTTGTGTAATAATCCCTCAGGTCCAAAAATATTAAAATCTAGAGGAGGAATAGCACTTCTGATAGCTTTAAAGAGCTGGAGAGGCCAATTTCTCAGCAATCTTTTCATATTTTACGAGTTAGATGAAAATAGCTTAAAGGAGACTCGTTTTTAAGGAACGAGTGATATTTTCGGGCAGTAACTGGTTCCAGGTAAGGTTTGGAATCTTCTAATCACGACAGTGTTACAAGGATGGCTAACAAAATCACTCATTGCAGTTGTTCCTCAAAAGGGTAAAAAATCAAATGGAGGCGTATGATCGGCTAAAACAGAGTGGAGGTGATGGTAAGAACATGACCAAGGCTCAAAAGCTGATGATAATGCATTTGCAATGGTTATTTATCGGAGGTTGGTTCATTTTTTAATGAGCTTAAACTCTGGTGGAACATGTGCTCATTGCTTAGGTTTAATTTTTAACGAGCTTGAACTTTGCGTAAAATTGCTCGTGCCATTGTATAATAAGGATGTCTCATCAATAGGTTCAATTTTTAGGGAGCTTGCACCATTCGAAACTTTGCTCTGAATCCTTTCTTTATGTAAGCTAGGAACAACCAATCCTATGAGTTTAAAGGGTTAAGAATCTACAAACTAAGAAAATAAATGGTCTCTTTTCCGTTCCACGTGAAAAGGTTTGCATGCCCCCAGGTATAATGAAGTAGAGTCTCTAGGTTACCCTTCAATTTGCAAACAAAGCACTTGCTCTATTAGGAAAGGCATACCTTTTAACGTACAAAGTAGAGTTTCTAGGTTAGCCTTCAATTTGCAAACAAAGCATTTGCTCTGTCAGGAAAGGCCAGGGAAAATTTTAAGAACCGCCCCTAAATTTATATGTATAATAAATTGGTGAATCTCCATGGTATATAGGAAAAATGGAAGGGGATTTTATCAATAATATAATATCTATATATAATTTTTTGGCGAATCTCTCACCAGACATGGCAAATATTTTACTCAATTATAAAATCTTGTAAGATCTTAGTATTACCATGGGTCAATACCATGGGTTATCATAAACCTGGAGCTTAAAAATTACTATTAGTAATTTATAAAAATTAATAAAATTAATTGATTTTATTTTATCTTTTATTTTTACCAAGCTAAAATGTTTAACATACATTAAATTACACATCCATTTTTACTCTTGATCCACCAAGCCCTGAGAGGGATCAAATATTTTTTCACTCTATGCTAGTTTGCATATCACAATATTTGATACCTCTCGGGGATTAGTAGATCCAGAGTAAAGATGGATCTATGCTGGTTTAATTCCCCCATTTAAATAAGCTACATTCGAGGTGAATACCATGGGTCAATACCATGTGTCATTTTGGTGAATACCATGGGTCAATAGCATGTGCCATTTTTATTTTTATTAATACTAATATTAGGGTTAATAATGTTTTTTTGCATGGTATTAATAACAATCTAGTCCATGGTATTTGTCCCATAGTATTTTGCCCATAGGTTTTACCTAAATATAATGCATTTTTGAGTGTTCGTAAATATAACGTGACTTATGGAGTAAATATAAAAAAATATTTTATTTGTTTACTATACGTCTCATTTATTTGTATTTTTATTAATTTACCATACCTCTTACAAATATGGTATTTGGCCCATAGGATTAACTTAAATAAAACCTCTTTCTTGAGCCTACATAAATAGAACGAGGGTTATGGACTAAGGTTTTATTTATTTACCATACGTCTAGTTTATTTATATTTTTATTGATTTACCATACCTTTTGAGTAAGTATAAAATGACGTTTTATTTATTTACCATACCTCCACTTTACTTATATTTTTATTTGTTTACACCGTTGCATGTATATAAGGTAACTTATGGAGTAAATATAAAAAATGTTTTATTTTTTTACCATACCTCTCATTTATTTATATTTTTATTAATCTACCATACCTCTTTTATAAATATGGTATTTGGCCCATAGGATTCACTTAAATAAAACCTATTCCTAAAAATTAGGGCGAATGCAAGGTTGTAACTCCTAATTTCAAGGGCTAAATTTACCTTTTTTACTCTCTCCCTTAAAATAAGGTGGGTTATTTGAGGTGATTTGTAAAAATGTACTATGATACAAAATATTCGCCCACTGAAAATTTAAAATGCTTTAATTTCGCCAAAGGGCGAACATTCGCCCCTAAAATTTTCTATGCTGGGGTGGGCGCTGCAACCCTCACACCCTGCTCCCCCGTGCTCTCAGACCCCGACCCCATCGCGCGACACCACGGATTGAGTTTCATCGGGCCCACCATGCTCACGATAAACGTAATTGTTATTTTGGCTCAGAAAAAATATTAATTAAAAAAAAAATCTTCTTCATTAAATTAATTTAATATGAAAATTTTCAAGGAAAAAAAATTAACTTACCTTTCAATTGCTAGAATTCTTCGTTGAATATGTTGTTGATAGAAATATGGCTACTCCACCAATTCACGAGTCTTTCAACAAACTTCAGAAAACTTGCATGTGACGTGAGTAATAGTGATAATGAAATTTAATATATAAGTGAAATTACAGAGATGTTTACCTTTCAATTGCTATAATTCTTCGTTGAATATGTTGTTGATAACAATATGGCTGCTCCACCAATTCAGGAGTCTTTCAACAAAACAAACTTCAGAAAACTTGGATGTGACGTGAGTAATAGTGATAATGAAATTTAATATATAACCGAAATTACAGAGATGTTTTACCGTACGTTAATGTGGGATAATTTGTTTTAAAATATTATAAAGCGAATATTGTAGAATTGTTTTACAACAGGTTGAATGTGGGATTAATTTGTTTTAGAATATATTAAAAAAAGAAAAAAAATCAATTGTTTAGTAAATATTAAGAAGTATAATATTCCCTCAACCTTTAGGCCCCTCAACACTATTCGAAAATCCCTCCAATCAGTGATTGGTTGAATGTGGGATTAATTCGTTTTAGAATATATTATAAAAATAAAAATAAAAAATTCAATTGTTTAGTAAATATTAAGAAGTATAATATTCCCTCAACCTTTAGGCCCCTCAACACTATTCGAAAATCCCTCCGATCAGTGAAAAATCCCATTGACCCTAAGGACATGAAGGTGTCTATTTGATCCCCCGTTCTTGTAGGACCCCCTATATTGGGGAGACTGGGCGCTCCATCCATCAAAGGTTGAATGAACATGTAGCTGACCTAAGTCTTCAACGTTAGTAGAGCATGCAGAAAAGACCAAGCATCACGTGTGTATTGAGGAGGCCAAGGTTATTACCAAGGTTGCCCATTTCCATCAACGTAAATTCAAGGAAGTGATTGAAATTGAAAAAGGCCTAACAATCTCAATAGGGATGATGGCTAGAAGATCAGTTATTGCTGGATCCCTGCCCTTTCTTCTTAGTCTTGTCAGGGTTTCCCCTTTCCCTGGTTCCTTCTCCTTAAGCTTCATTTTCCTTCCTCCTAAGGTTCTCTTTTTTAGTTATATTTTCTGCTATTGTCATGTTCTTGTCCTCCTTGTTAAAATAATATATATAATATATATAAATATAATATGATATATATAATATTATTAATAATAATAATTAAAATAAAATTAAAACGAGTGTCAATTTTTATTACTATTTCCTTATCAAGAATTTCATGTATATGATTATTCTTATTTGTTAATATGTTTCTACCTTTACCATAGAAATTAATAAAAATAAAAATAGAAATAGAGGTCAATTTTGATCAATTTTAACCAATACTCTTAATTTGTTCCAGTAAATCATAATTATAATTTATGAATTAATAAATTAATAAATAATTAAATAATAAGCTAATAAAAACCCCCTTTTCTCATCTCTAGCAATTAATTTGATTAAATAAATTAGGAATAGGTAACTTAATATAATAATTAAAATTTGAGAATATAACTTTCTATTATATATAAACCCCTTTTTACATATATGATTAAATAAATTATAAATGAGTTGGATTAAATAATTTATTAACGGAAGTAAAATATATTAATATGTTAAAATTGAATAACTAATACATTTCAAGGGGTTATTTATTCGATTACCTTTGACTTATTAATATTTTAATTTCATTTTTATTCTAAGCCGTTTAGATAGCGTTGATGGTCAACCTAGTCAACCTAACTGTTTGAAGATCTGCTTTCCCTATATAATTGACAGCCTTGATCTGACTCCTCAACTTGTCCTGACGATGAACCACACTAGTTGGTTCGAAACGCGTCGACAAAGGTTTTTCTAAATGTGATTTATGCCGAAAAATCTTCTATAAATATTATATACTTTAACTATTAAAATAATTAATGTAGAAGTTGTAGTTTACAATTTTAATATTAGTGATTTATTTCATAAAAAAATTTAGTTTACATTTTTCAATAAATTGTAGAATAAAATAATGAAGGTAAATAAATCTAACAAACATTTTGGAGGGAAATATTTTCGCGAAATTTTTTGGAGGGAAATATTTTCGCGAAACTTTTTGGAGGGAATATTTTTGCAAGGAAAATTTCATTCTTTAAGTTATATAATATCTTTAGGAGACTCTTTATTTGTATCATTCAACATCTTATATTTGAAAGGGATGGATTGTTTTGATAGTGAAGTTTCGATTTATACACCTTCAACATCTTCATTGCGTAACAACTCTATTCATGTTGATGAATATAGCAGGAATTCTTCCACTATGAATAGAAAGCCAATTCTTCCACTTAGTCCTGATTCTAAGGACTATGAAAGCAGCACTGATGAAAGAGAGGATGGATAATTTCAAATAAATAAAGAGTCGTAGATTCCACTTAGTCCTAATTCTAAGGACTATGAAAGTAGCAGTGATGAAGAGCATGATGGTGAAGTTTAAAAGAATGGAGTGTCATGATGTCCACTTAGTCCTAATTCTGAGGACTATGAGAGTAGTAGTTTTGAAGAGCATGATGGTGAAGTTCAAAAGAATGGAGTGTC
>APFE030867436.1:0-11829 GCA_000404065.3 Pinus taeda
AAATGTGTTGGATGTGAAATGGTGGAAAAACATGACAGATTTATTGTAATAAATTTATATTAGAAAGTTATTGCACAGTAAATGAAGGCGGGCATGTGAAATAGGTAAAAGCAGAGCAACTGGGTCAAAGAGTAGTAGTTGAAATATTAAATTAAAGAAGATTCTAGGGTAGAAATGGTACAAATATCAGCTAGCTCAAAAGGCTCCATGTTAACTGAAACAACCAACAACACCACATTAAAAGGGACAGCATGAAGCAGTTCAACATCTGTCTCTATCTTCATGCAAGAAGCTATTATTATTCCTTAGATTAAGTCTCAAGTTGTTTTGAGATATTTTGTAAATATTTTTGTATATATACTTCATATTTCGAAGTATTAGGAGTAGATTCCAAGACATTTCTATAGACTTTTTCTCTCAAATCAAAGTTCTATTGTATTAATGACTGGATTGGCTTACTGGATCAATGAATAAATATCAGATATTTATAGGATTCTTGTGTAAAGAGAAATAAAAATAAGTATTCTCCTATGTTCAATGTTGTTTTTCCTTATGTTTCTTCCATAATCTTTTGTGTAAATTTCTAAGATCTAAATCTATAGTAAGGAATAGTATTTTAGAAATTGTTTGAATGCACTCTATCTTGACTACATTACGTTCCTAATGTTTTTTCCTAAACTATCTTAGCTAGGGAATTCTTAATTGCTCCTTCTCTTCCATAGTTTATCCTTTGATCTCCTCTCTTCTTCATTCTGATCCTGGTCCAAGGATTCTTAAGTGCCCTTTCACCCTAGTTAGAATTACTTCACCGAGTAGGTCTAAACATTTGCATGTTTTTTTGCTAGCCTACCCTGTGAACATTCCCTTTAATGATCTAATCTAGTTATGTTATCCATTTTTTGACTCCATAATCCAATGGCTTGAAGATCTAGCACTATCCATCTCATCCAAGAAATCCACCACCCAACCGCCATCTCAAAACCAAAAACCCAATGAAAATTAAGAACTAGCCTAAAATCCAAAAGCAAAGCTAAATTATATAGAGAGAACCCTCTCTAGACTTAGGTTAGCTAGAGCCTAAGCCTAAAATATTGGTTTGTTGTTACCTCAGTCTTTTCCTTCTTCTGATAACTTCTAGGGAAAAACACTGAGCAATAACATAGTGGCAACTCCACTGGGGAATCAAATACTCGGTCTTAATAAAACTTTGAGAAAATTTCAAATCTTTATTTCAAGCCTCTTGAAAGGTCTATTAAAAGATATTTACAAGATTTCACAAAAACAAAGTAGTTAGAAAAGCCTAGAATTTTGGCCTAAAGGAGAACTGACTATACTAGGGCTAATCCAGATCCAAACCCTACCTTGGTCATGGATAATCTCAACTTGATTTAGAGAAGATCCAAAAGATAAGAAATTTCAGTCAGTCTAACACCTTTAATCAAAGAAGATTCATGCCCATATGAGTGGTTGTTTTTAGAAAGCCTTCCCTTTGATGTGTCATTTGACCTTTCCTTATTTAAAACCAGGTCTGAAAGTGCACTTAATGACATAGTTCTAGATCCAGAGTTTATTGCAAAACTCGAAGTCCAAAAGGCAAACCAGTCTATTGATGAGTATATTCTAAATTCCCCTCAGTCATCCGTTACTACTGCTAAGGTCCCCGAGCTTTCTGAATCAGTGTCCACTACCCTTAGTTTACCATTATTCCCTTCAACCTCTAATGTTGAATCCCCACCTCCATTTATACCTTCACTTCCCTAAACCTACCATTATCGATCAATCACCTGTTATCGCGAGTTCTCCATTGACTGATATATCATCTCCAAGTACCTCAACCCCACATCTTAGCCCTACCCAGCTTAGAGCCATGGCAAATAGATATGCTCCTCTTGTGTTACCTACCACACTTGGTGCCATGCCAAAAGACTACCAAAACAAAATTGTCCATTTTGATGGCATGGGACTGTATACAACACAATGTCATGTAAACAATGTCATATTCGAGATGTTCAAATGAGAGTTTTCACTCAGACTCTAGACAGTGATGTTAGGAAATGGTTTAGAGTGTTACCTGCTAATAGCATAGATATTCTAGATATATTTTATCAACAATTTTTAAATATATGGTAAAATAAAAATAACCCTCTACAGATCCTTTTAGAGTATCAAAACATTAAAAGAGGACCTGGTGACATATTCTAGGATTATTGCACCAAGTTTAGCAACATATACGATGAAATACCAATTAATATTAGAGCCCCACCTAACTTAGCATTAATAAAATTTCTTGATGGGTTTGATATTGATATGGCATTCCAACTCAAAGAGACAAATCCCCCTAATTTAGAAGACACGCAGAGTGTAGTAGTTATTGTAGAAGCCAATTTTCCAGCAAAATGAGCAAGGTTAGGGATGAAAGGAGAGAATTTGTGAAATATGAAGCCTCACTCTTAGACCTTAATATATATTTCATGGAAAAATTTATGGAAAACCTTATGGATAGGATAGATAATATGGAGAGGAAACCTTAGTGGGATAATCAACAGGCATCTCTAGTTAGAAATCCAAACTTTAGAAAGAATCAGAATTAGAATATTAGAAATAATGGGCCTGGTCAGGATATTAGGCCTCCCTTTCAAGAAAAATATGTGTAAACATCCCATTTAGATGACCCTGAACAAAACACTCACACTAACTTCATGGGATTAGATGATGAGGAAACTCTCTTCTTGACCCAAGATGAGTAGGAACTGCATAGGCTGCAACAATTGCAGACTGAATCCAGAGAATCATTTGATTATAAAAAAAGGATATGATATTCCATCTTTTAAGTGCACAAACAATATAACTTGAGGAGTAAGGAGAATATTGATGCCCCTGACCAAACCAAGAAAACAATGCCAAATCAACCAAAAAAATCAAAGTAGCTCGAGCTACTAAAACTCTCCAAATCCTCCCTAGACCAAACAAGAACCCTCCTAGTCCCACCATTGTCTATATGACCCCTAATCAACCCCTTAATGATGAAACATCCACTTCAATCCCCTCCAAGGAAACAATGGAGAAATCTTCACACACCACATTAGAAAATCCACATAAAAAGACCTCAAATACATAAAGAGAAGAGCAACCTACTCCAATTCCTGCTATGAAAATTCCAGGCCCTGAAATAGAAAAGGGCACTTTGCCTTTCAATTTGGGAGAAAAGGTAGCTAAACTAAAAAATTTAGTTCCTTTAACAGAGCTTATTAAAAGTGAAACCTATAGGTATCCATAAACCAAACCTTAAACATTGTTGGGAATTAAGATTTTGTCAACTTACTTGATGATTAGCTAGAGCTTATATTTGGTTATAATGTTAACAAAAAACCACTAGAAGGAGGGATACCACCCTTTTATATTAGCCTTAGCATTCGCGATAAAAGCTTACATAATACAATGCTATATTCTAGGGCCTTACACAATTTAATGCCCAAATCAGTTATGGAAAAATTAAATTTAGACACTAAAAGAACTTCCAAGGACTTATTTGATTTGACTCAAATCAAGTAAAGTATCTAGGATTAATCAAACACCTGTGTGTTACTTTAGTACAATATCCTGCACAAAGAATTCTTATGGATATAGTAATCACTAACATCCCACCTAAATGGCATGCTATTGTCTAGATCATGGGGAGCGAAGCTCCAAGGATCTTTACAATTTGACATGTCATATGCCACAATATTTGTTTTTGGACAAGCTAAAAAGTTGTACAAAGAGACCTTAATGAAATATGTGGTGAGTAGCCAGGATAGGCCTCAAAACTTTCCCATCTACTCCATGTTTTCGGACATTGATTCTTTTATTTTATATAATGTTGAACAAACACAACAAATTACTTCAAGCAATATTGTTTCAGAACCAAAAGAAATTGTAGTTATAGATATAAATGAAACTGTCCAAACTCAAGAGCTTTCCAATAAACCGGATAATCAAAATGAGACAAACAATGAAAATTTTGTTCCCGCTGACAGTGAAAATTATGAACATGAGATATTATGGCACCTTGAATTTGATGGATCGATAAATAAGTTAGGAGTAACAGTAGGAGTATGTATATACAATCTGGGAATGATCACTTAAAGGGGCATGATCACAGACTGAATTTTAAGTGCACCAACAACATGGCTAAGTATGAAGCCCTAATTTTAGGTCTCAAACTAGTTAGGAATTTAGGGGCCAAAAGAGTTTATGTTATGGGAGACTCTGAGTTAGTTATAAAACCAATTAATGTTGTATATATCACCAGAGATCTTAGATTAAGCTTTTATAGAGGGAAAATTGTAGAAATAATGAATACTTTCCTAGAAACTAAGATTGCAGTCATCCCAAGGAAAGATAATATGTAAGTTCATAGTTTAGCAATGTTTGCAAAAACATGTAAGTTACATTTTCAACCTAACCATATATACACTACTGAGGTGAGGCAAAGACCTGTTATCCTAGAAAACTTGAAAAACTGGCAAGTATTTGCTAATGACAAACAAATAAACAATTTTTTAACCTTAGAAGAAGAATTTGTAAATAGTATTATAGATAATGACATTAGATCCTCATTTTAAAGATGAGATAGAAACTAATGAAATAGAAGATGTAAGGATAGATAGATTTTATCCCACTAGATTTGCAAAATCTGATGTAGAAATCCTAATGCAAGTTGAGATTGAGGAAACAATTGACGACGACAATGAAGTCATTAATCTCAAAGGAAACTTTTTTCTGAAAGGATTAACACCTTTGGAAGACTTGCTTGATTCAAATGATGTCCTAAGAAACGCAAAAATGGAATCCTTAAAATCTGATATAGAGGAGTGTAATATAGGCACTAGGGAAAATCCAAAATTAATCAAACTTTCGAAGTCATTACCTCCTACTGAAAAAGTGAAATACCTTGAATTATTTAAAGAATTCCAAGATGTCTTTTCCTGGAGTTATGTCCACCTCAAGTCCTATGACACCAACATCATATAACACACCATCCCAATAAAATAAAATCAGAAACCTTTCAGACAAAAGCTAAGGAGGATTAATCCCATCCTATTGACTTCTATTGAAAAGGAAATCCAAAGGATGTATGAGGCCAAGATAATAGCACCAATCAAATTCTTTGTTTGGGTTTCAAATTTGGTCCCAACAAGGAAGAAAACTGGTGAGATCAGACTATGTGTTGATCTCAGAAATATTAATAAAGTTCCACTCAAAGAAAATTACCCTCTCCCTAAAATGGATTATATCCTACAAAGGGTAGTTGGGTAAACAAGAATCTCATTATTGGATGGGTTTTCTGGTTACAATCAGATTTTAGTTCACCTAGATGACCAAGCCAAAACTACATTTACTACTCCTTGGGGCACATTCGTGTATGTGAAAATTCCTTTTGGATTAATGAATTCAGGGGTCACTTTCCAAAGATCCATAGAAATAGCGTTTGCCAAGGAAATTCATGACTTCCTAGTAATATATTTAGATGACATCACTTTGTTCTCAAAATATGATAATCAACACTTAGATCATCTAAGGTAGTTTTTCATCAAATGCGAGAAGTATGGAATTTATTTAAATCCCAAGAAGTATTTATTTGAGTTAGAAGAGGAAAAGTTATTAGGGCATATAATCTCAAAAGATGGTATCCAAATAGATCTTGCAAGAATAGAAGCCATCTTACAGATACAAAATCTTAGGAGCATTAGGAAATTACAAGCCTTTTTAGGGAAAATTAACTTTGTTAGGATATTTATTTCTAACTTAGCAAAATTAATTAGATCATTGAACAATATGTTGAAAAATTATTCGACCATAAAATGGAACATTGAGGCTAAGAAATCCTTTGAAGACATTAAGCTAGCCCTAACTCAGACACCAGTTTTGATCAGTACAAAATTTGATAGAGATTCCATTCTATTTTCCTTTGATTCAGAACATACAATTGCTGCATTTCTACTGCAAAAAGATGACCAAGGTCATGAACAACCTATTTCCCTTTTTAGCAAAGCCCTGAGGGATGCACCCTTAAATACAACATAATGGAAAAGGAAGCCTTTGCTTTGGTCAAAGCTATCAAAGGTTCTAGAGTTTACATTTTATATTCTCATATAATAACCTATGTCCATAATTCAGTAGTCAAGGATATCCTAACTCGGGATGGTCCAGATTTAAAGGGAGGGAAATGGATCACTACTATATTATAATATGAGCTACGAATCAAACCACTGAAGTTAATCAAATGCCAAGTTTTAGCCAAGACCATCACTGAATCGAACTGTCAGACCATAGATATAAATTTTATTGTAGAAATGGATAATGGAGAGGAGATGGTGACTCCACCAATCAGCCAGGCCTTTATTGAATCACCATGGTATGTTGATATCATATATCTTCTACTAAATCTACAAGCTCCTCCTCAATTATCCTTGACCAAAAGAAAGTTTTTAGAAATGAAATCTTCAAAGTTTTGCATTGTAGATAATGCTTTGTTTTGGAGGAATCATGAGGGTATTCTTCTCAACTTCTTATTAAAAGAAGAATTTGAAAAAGTATTACAAGAGTTTCATGTAGGTGATTGTCGAAGGCATCGTTACTGGAAAACCATTGCGGAAAAAATTCTTAGAGCCGGTTTATATTGGCCTACTTTCTTTTCTGACGTAAAGAAATATGTAACCTCCTCTTGTAAATTTCAAATTTTTGAAGGAAAGAAAAAGCTTCTACCCCTGCCCCTAAAACCAATCTCTACTAAAGCACCTTTTAAACAATGGGGTCTAGATCTTCATTGGTAAAATCCACCCACCTTCCTCTATCCAACACAGATGGATCCTAAATGCTATAGATTATTTCACGAAATGGATAGAAGCCATACCATCAAGACAAGACACTAACACTGTTATAATAACCTTTCTTGAGGCCAACATCCTATCTAGATTTGGGTGCCTAAACAAAATCATCACTAATAATGCAGCAACTTTCAAATCCATAACAAACGATAGATTTTTATAGTAAGCATCATATAACTCTTGACCATTCCATAGCTTATTACCCTTAAGGAAATGGACTAGAAGAATCCTAAAGCAAAAGTTTGGTAAATATCATCAAAATATTGCTAGATTATAACAAGAAAACATGGAACAAAAAGCTTGTAAATGCCTTATGGGCAGACAAGCTAGCCACAAACAAGTCAATTGGTACTTCTCCCTATCAATTAGTTTATGTAATGGAAGTTGTTTTCCCATCTTCCTTTGGAACACTAGTAATGAATTTGCTCCAAGAGTTGCAGGTTGAACCAAATTATATCCAAAGAAGATCAACCAAACAATTCACTTGTAGCAATTCAGGGAAGAAGTGTACATCAGATGTCATGTTCTGTAGGAAAGGATCAAGAAGAATTTTGATAAAAGGAATAAAGCTGAATATTTCAACCTAGGGGACAAAAGTTCTAAAATGGGATTCAAGGAGAGAAGATAAAGGTAAACATGGGAACTTTGATTTCCTATGGAAAGGCCCATATATCATTTATGCTTTCAGAGGTAATAAAGCTTTCTTCCTCAGAGAAATGGATGGCACAGAAGCATAAGGAGGACCATTGAATGGTCGAATTCTAGAACACTATATTGAACCTAGTTACTAACATCACTTATCATTTGTACATGCTTTACTTTCAAAAGTCTAGAGTTGATTGGATGGTGATTTTTGAAGTTGAACCCCGGAGAGAAGGCCCTAATCTTTAAAAATTTTACTCTAATAAATAGTAATAATATAGAAGCACAAAAGGGAAATGATGTAAGGTAATATCACAACCATTCAAAAGGCCATTTATCTACAAAGTTAATGACATTTCTCTTGGAAATTCCATCCCCAAGTGGATCCATTGTTAGGTTCCCATACCAATAGGAGTCATAATCATTGAATGACTGAGATTAAAACTTGTAATATGTAAATACATTTTCTTTAAGCAAATGTTTTCCATATTCAAGAAATTTAAAAAATGTAAAAAGGGTATGTCCTAAAAGAATAAAAAGGTCAAGAAAAGATGAAAAAGATGAACACCAAGAAGATGGAAAAGACCATGAAAGTGAGCAAGAAAAAATGCCACTACTATTTACTTTTTCTATATAATAAATGATTATGTGCAGTTTGTAATCCTTGCCACAATCCATGAGATTAAAGATGTTTAAACTTGACAGTTACATGTTTTCAATTTCATGTCTATAGATAGAGAATAAAAACTTGGCTAGACACTGTAACCTTGGTAGATAATTAGATAGGTAGAGTAAATAAAAGGAGATCAATTGTTTAATATGAGCCCTTGGATGTAATAAGGTTAGATTTAGTTAGTTTTCTTTTGTAAAGGAAAAGAAAAATTATTTGATAAGGGTTTGCTAGCTCATATGCACCCTAATGAAGAGAAGTGAAAATGGTAGGATGAGTAGATGGGTAAGTAGAAGAAAGGTTACAGAAGTATGATGATCGATTAGATGAAAAGTAAATTTATCATCCTCATCAGAAAAGTTCTATAGATGAATGAACAGTCAAGCATGAAAATGATTTACAAAGTCAAATTAGTTAACTTCCTCCATTCATTTCACCTTTTCTTTACTAATTTCCCATAAATAAACTTCACAGTACTTAAACTTTTAAAGTCAAAGAGGCTCAGAGCATTTCTCTAACTTTTGGAGGGACCAGACCCTCAGCTCAATGATTCATGGATATCAAGTACTAAATTCCCCTCATAAGAGTTCATCCCCTCTTTCAGTTCATTAATTTCCCTAATAAAACCCCTTTTCCTAAGATTAAAACATTATTTGCCTAGGAAAACCATCCCCCCACCCCCCACCACATAAATAATTTTCATATCAAAAACCCACCAAAACACATTACCCTAAGTATTCATGTTAATATATGGAAAGAACTTAAATCATGAAAAATCATTTTCTTAGTGTTTTGTGTCCCTTTTCCACCCATTCATATTAAATACTAATTTTACATATTAATTCTCGAAAACTCACTATCCCATATATATTTAACTTCTCTATATAAAATAACCCCACTCATTAGTTTAGTTATAAACTATAGTACTCCCATATCCTAAAAAAAATATAAAATCCACTTAATCATATGTTGACAACTGATACTAACACTTAAAGCACCCGTCGGGCCCCTGATTACCACCCGCACAACTTCCCTCCGATCACTTGGCGGTCGCTCCTCCACATCCCGCGACGTCTATTCATATTTGGGTCAACCAAACGTGGTATTCCCTTACCCCGCCTTAAATGTGGTTTTCCACCACCCTGATGCTACATGTCAGCGTATGAGTGGATGGGCGGCCCCCTCCCAAATAACACTAAGCACCCAAAAGCAGTGCGATAGAAACCATTTAGTGGTTTCCCGCTACATGAGAAACTGACCACTGTTCACCCCATACCTGCCAAAATTTACTTTTTGCACGTAAAGCCAAAAAGATCCAAATCATTTGTTTCCACTGGAATTTTTACTGCAAAACCTTTGTACACATGCATTCCACCTGTGAATGTCGAAGCCATCAACCCATGTCGAATTGCACTCCAAAGACACCACAAACTGCCTAGACAACCTTGCAGCCTATACAAAACCCCTTCAACTATCTACAGTCACCAGCTATCCTATAAAGATCCATTTTACCTCATTTATAGGTATTTAAACCTGTATTCACCCACTACCCTGTCAAATTCAAAGAAACAAGTCACTAGTTTTTTTTAGTTAAGTTTAAAAGTAATTAAAGAAACTCAGGAAATCAAGCCTACTCCGTGCTAAATGACCATTGCCCTAAAATACTGTAAATCACCTCCCCCATACTCAAATCCACAAGAATTAAGAATGGCTACCCCAGTTGCAATGGAGGTGAGACCCATATCTACACCCCACTTAGACCTAGACCACCTCTCCTTGGCTGATAGGGATTTTTGAATAAATTACAACTTTGTCATAAAGCTTCTACTCAAAATACACTACCAATGACTTCCTGAATCATGCTGATAAAATTGGCCTTTCAAAGTCAAGTTTACCCAAATACCAGTTCCTCCAAGTCCACATTTCCCCAAAAATTGTTCATTATTACCATGGCAACCATGTCCCTAATCAAAGAGTAGTCATGTCCTCTAACCAAGCCATAATGTTCACTACCACTGCTGAATCTATAAATGAGATGCTACAACTCCAGCCTGGCCAAAACTTGACTCCTGTCTCAAATGGACATTTATTGGACTTATTTCCTAAGCTCAGCCCTGCAACATTGGCCCAATTAATCCAAACCTTCATATGTAGCAACTATATTTTTTCTGTGGGGTAGAAATATTGTATCCATGATATTTTATGTTTTGTTTTATACCACTAGTGAATATATTGATGAGACTATTTTAGCCTTCATGTCCATATACACTCTAGGGTAGCCTCCTCCTATCATATATGACTATGCTTAGTTAATATTTGACAGGATGCACGAACAATTCCTCATAATGAGTAATGAGAGAGTCTTTAAATACTCCTCCATCTTGTATCACCTTCTCCTATACTTCTAAGTAGACATATTCCCACTTACCTTGCAAAAGGTTGACAATAAGGGCCATGTAAGATCAGTCATCTTCTGGACCCCATTGATTCGTCAATATTCCCCCCTATTCATACAATGAATTCATAGATTGCTTTATCCACCCTGTGATGACCATGCTAAGTCGAACCCCTCCACCAATAATCAATCCTAAATTAGGAGAGTCCTTCATCTAAATATCAACCATTAGGTGGGCGATTGGTACTTGTACCAAAACCACAATGAAATCAGGATTTATGGTTGCAAGCTAGCCCTATACAAACTACCTAAATACATCCCAATGAGGTTATTTGCCATGGAGTACTATAGGCAGATAATAAATTCAGCTAAGGTAAACTTTGTTAAAGCCAAAAAGAAATCCTAGCTCAAAATTAAAGACCAATTGGTTCCTTTTATTTCTAATAACAGAGAAGCTAGAAAGGAAGTAGGCCTGATCCTTCAGAGATTAAAATTAAAAGATAGCCTCATATGGAGATATGATCCCTTGGATTTCATATGCAAAAGAATCCAAAAGAATAAGATGGCTCCCTATATCCATCACCGCATCCCTGAGATAGAAAATTATGCCAACCAATCGCAATCGGTGGAAAACGCTTTAGAGGATAGGGATAATACTGAAGTTGTTGTGGAAAAAATATTAATAGATCTAGAAAAAAAAATTAATGACGATCCTCTGCTACAGGTGCCAGAACAATCAGATAGGCCAGAATAGTCAACTAAGATAGAACCATTAGAAGAACTAGCAACTACTTCAAGCTCCCATCCAGTTGTGTAAACTCCTCAGAATGAGGACAAGGTCCCAAAAACAAATAGAGAAGGGGCTTCCACTTCAGGAATGCCTACTTTTAATGCAGAAAAAGAGTCAAACAAAAGTTAGAAGCCTAATCCAGCAGTTGAGCAAGAGTTCGTTGATGACTCAACTGAGGTCACCAACACGGAGGTTTAAAGAAGTACGCCCACCACTCCATTTGGGAGTATGCAAGAGTCACCCACATCACAGGATCATATGTTGATGAGGAAGCAAACTACTAAGGTATCTTCCTTTAAAATCCCTGCAGACAAGGACTAAGATATTAAGGAAAGATACAAAGACATTAAAGCCAAATCAAACAAGTCTAATTTCAGCCTTTGATATCAAAGAGGTAAAAATGCAGATGACTTTCATCAAGCCAACCACTCAGCAGCTAAGAACAACATCAGATTTGAAAAGG
>APFE030867450.1:0-17619 GCA_000404065.3 Pinus taeda
ATGACCAGAACCAGCTTTGCAGTGGAAGAAATCAAAGAACCCTTAACATGAGCATGCAGCGAATTGCGCTGAACTGTGCAAGGTCCCAAATACAGCCCACACAATCTAGGGTTCCCAACGAAGGAAGTTGCATTGAAGAAAGTGAACTGGCCACCATTTGGTACAATACTAGACAGATTATTGTAGGAGAAATCCACAAAAGTCAAGCTCTGCATCTGCTCTAATTCATTAGGAATGCTTCCAGAGAAATGATTCCGCGAGATATTCAGATAATTAAGGATGCCCAGACTGGTGATTGTAGAAGGAATTGGGCCACTCAGATTATCCCTACTCAAATATATATATGATAAAAGCTTCCATTGGCTTATCCCATCTGGGATTTTCCCCGAGAATCTATTGTTGCTGAAATCCAACTTGCTCAGTTGTCTCAGTTCATTGATCTCAGTAGGAATAGGTCCTGTGAATTCATTTCCATTAAGCAAAATCTCTGTTAAACCAACGAACTTACCAATAGTCCGAGGCAGGGGTCCATTGAGCATATTATTGGAGACAGTCAGAGCCCCGGGGAAACTTCGATACCCTCCGGCATTAGGGGACCAGTCCAGACACCTACTTAACAGGGATGCATACTGAAATAAAATTCAACCTCTCGTATGTGTTATTTTTCAGTACATCGACAGGTTCATTTCCTCAAAATTTGCAGAGAGCATTTCATTCTCCTTGAATTGGTAACATCTTTGATCAAATCGCCCAAATGCGACCAGCGAGGGCCAAGGATCAAACCCTGCGGCGCACGCATAATTTTGAGACCTGATTTAGGAATCAACTGGTTTCACCGCCTTAATTTTTTGAATCCATGTTCAGGTAAGATCCAACGTCAACCAAGCAACTTTCTTTTTACTTTTGCAGCGACCTAGTGCGGATTTATCGTTCTTCTTGTCTGAAGCGCATTAAACCCTTGTATTTTAAATAATTTTAGGGTCATTTGTTCAACATTTTGAAGGACTGTTTGCAATAGCAGAGGAAGATTTGAAGTAAGTGTAGGGTGTTTTGATCCTCGCAGCTTTATGTTTCACACAGCTGTTTTAAAAGCGCATTCCTCTTTCTCCCCCTCTGTCTATGTATTTAACTGCAATAATATGGATCCTGCTGCTTTCTTATTATTATGAAACCCTTGATGTATGGTCTAGTATTTACAGTTGTAATCTTTAGCTGGGCTAATTTTTCATTTTATTCATCGATCTGCAAAGCTGGTTGTGTATATAGATATATATATATATATGAATTGAAATCTTTATCATGATTCAGACATCTGAAACCTTAAATTATAGATATATTTTGAATCTTCTGATAATGGCTTAATCTTTTATATATGTCAGAAATGCACTTGGCACTCCCATTACATATTTTATTAATGTACCTTCATCAAATTATTTTACATTCACGAGTGAACATTAAAATATAAATTTAAGTAAATTAATTTTCTGACCTGATTCTATTTTTTTAGTGAATTCCTCCATATAAATTGGTAGAGCTAAGAGCTAAGTTACGGTGAGGTCTCTAATGATGTGTCTTTACAGGATTTTGTAATGGATCAGTCTGAATCACATTCTTCATCTTTAAGGCGCGGCTCTGTTGCATTGCCAGAGAATGACGAGGTTAATACACGTTACTGGTGCTATCTGTGCAACAAAGTTCCAATTGGCGGCGGAGGATCAACAAGATAACTCGGAAACTGGCATGGAAATGTTGTGCCGTGAGTGTGGAAGTGGTTTCATTGAAGTAGTTGCTATGAATATTCACAGTTGATTCAACAGTTGCTACTTGAGAATCCACTTCACAAGATAGAAGAGATTGGTCATGAAATTTCTTCACAAGATGATCCACAGAATACAGGTATACCTGTATGTTCACAGTTTCTTCGGCAGTGGCTTGTTCATTATCCAGTTTCTTCAACCGGCGCCGAACTCACAATAGGAAAACCTTTCAAAGGGAAGCACACTAAGGATGAGAAAGCTATCAAGAAAAGAGAGAGAAAGAAGGAAGCGGCCAAAAGGGAAAAGGAAAAGAAATTGAATGAAAACCTGTGGTTGAAAAGGGAAAAGGAAAAGAAATTGACGGAAGACCTGTGGTTGAAAAAGGAGAGGGAGAAGAAAGAAAAAAGGAAGAAGCAGAGTGGAATGCAAAAGAAGAAAGAGAACGGGCACAAGGTGAAGAGACTGGCCAAGAGAACTCCATAGAAGAGACTGGTCATGAAATTTCTTCATAAGATGATCCACAGGATATAGGTATATCTGTATATTCACAGTTTCTTCGGCAGTTGCTTGTTCATTGTCCAGTTTCTTCAACCTCCAGTTTCTTCAACAGGTGCCGAACTCACATTAGGAGAACCTTCCAAAGGGAAGCACACTAAGGATGAGAAGGCTATCAAGAAAATAGAGAGAAAGAGGGAATCGGCCAAAAGTGAAAAGGAAAAGAAATTGAATGAAGACCCGTTGAAAAGGGAAAAGATAAAGAAATTGAATGAAGACCCGTTGAAAAGGGAAAAGCAAAAGAAATTGATGGAAGATCTGTGGTTGAAAAGGGAGAGGGAGAAGAAACCAAAAAAAAGCAGAGTAGAATGCAAAAGAAGAAAGAGAGGCTGAAAAAGGAGAGGGAGAAGAAACAAAAAAACATAGTAGAAATGCAAAAGGAAGAAAGATAACGGACACAGAGGGAAGAAAAGAGAGAAAGAAACAGGGATAAGAGCGGCTCCCAAATGAGATATTATAAAAGCAAGCATAAGGTGAGGCTAGGCTTAACGAGCAGCAAGAAAATGAATCTTGGGATGTAGTCAATGAAGGCTTGCCCAAGATAGCATCGAACACCCTAGACAATCCCTTGGCAATAGCCTCGGCAAGGAACACCAGCATCTATCATGGAAAAAGTTGAACTGTACAAGAGCTTGAAAAATGAACACCAGGAAAATGAAAGGCCCTGCAAAGAAAATCAATCCCTATTGCCCTCAAGCTCTTGTGACAGAGATTATCAAGATGCAACGCTAGAAGAAAACGGATCATTAGAAGATATTGTAAAGCAGTTGTACCGAGAGCTTGGAACACTCCAAAATATTGTTGGAACACCAAGATTCGCAACCCCAAAATGCATACCAGGCCAGGGATTAAAGAGCTGCCTACAGTAGTTGTAAAACAGCTTGACATAAAGCTTCTTGACATCGCAGTGCATATCAGACCATGGGATTAAATGGGCCTATATAACAGATGTATAAAATCTCGACATCAAGCTTCACCACCTCTAAGTGTATACCAGACCAGTGTTAACCAGGGTTTAGATGGGTATCTGAAAATCATAATCGCAACATATACACGATAAATCTATTGAAGTCCTGACTTGTCTTAAAAACTGAAAATATGGACACACACCTGTACATGTATATATCCTTCCCGTGGCTCAGCTGCCGCCTGCAGAGATAACAAGCACTGAGAAAATCTGGAGCATGAAAACCCGGAGAATCCGTGAAGCTAGAGGCCTCGAAAATAGCTGGTTTGCACTTGGGCGTTAATTGAATCTCTGCAGGACCCTCGCATATTTGTTTTATAATGGGCTTGGGGCCATGGGACGTTACGCAGGTATAACTCTCCGAATACTCCATCCCAGATTCCAGCTTCCGCCAGAAACTGGTGACCGAGAACCCCGAATGGATATTGGCTGGCTCTGCTTGTTCTCACTAATACCACCCAATTGAGCATGGCGGTTTTCAAAGGCGCCCGCAAAGATTTTCACCGTCGAATTCTTCGGCGAAACAACAGCAGTCTTGTTATCGCCCTGAAGCACTGCGAGGATCCCGAGGCCTGGTTTCTCCCAGCAGCCTCTGGGAGATCTGGGTTGCTTGGAATAATAATTATCTATGAATTTCTTCAAATCCAGAGGCAAAGTCGGACTCCTGGACCCTTCCGCCTTGTAGAATCCGGAAAATTTATTGTTATTATTATTAGTAAAACCGGTGAACAGGAAAAATGCAGAGGATTTACAGGAGCTCGGGTCTCGGTTTTTATCAGAAGACATTAGACGAAACTTGTTCTGCGGCTTCTGGATGGGCCTCCAACGCTTGCCAGCATCATACCAAAAATAAAACAAGGAAAAATCCCCAAACCAAGGAAAAAATGCAGAGGATTTACAGGAGTTCGGGTCTCGGTTTTTATGAGAAGACATTAGACGAAACTTGTTCTGCGGCTTCTGGATGGGCCTCCAACGCTTGCCCAGCATCATACCAAAAATAAAACAAGGAAAAATCCCCAAACCAAGGAAAAATCCCCAGACTTTCTTCTGCAAATCGCGTTTTGCTGGAACCAAATTTCACGCCACGTGTCGACCTAGCAATGAAAAGGACGACGAAAGCTTGTTTCAAAGAAAGGCCTATCGGCCTAATTAAATATCAAATTAATGTATTGAAATTTTTTTATTTGTGAAAATGGAATATCTAAATACAATGATTTGACTGTATATAATTTACTCTTAATTTGGACTAAATTATAAATGTATGTAATCTTAATTCTTACTAAATTATATATATTTAGTCCAACTTTTTCTCAAGTATAAGAATGATTTGGTAAGTTTGTTTTTCAGGGTGGTGATAGTGTATTTCTCTAGCTATCACCTGAATCCATATGCTTCTATAAAGTTCCACAAATTTGTTTGTTTTTTAAAATTTTAGTTTATTTTATTACAATAATTTGCTTTTTAATGAAGTTAAGTTAAATATCAAAATGGTGTATTATTTTATTTAATTTGTGTGACGTGATACATCTAGATGCAATAATTTGATAACATATAAGATGATAATAATTATTATTAAATAAATTTGGTTTAACTTTTTCATTATAAAAAGTTTATTTATAAGATTTTGGATCTATAAAAAATAATGACAATCAAATAAATAAAATCTATTAAAGTGCAAATTTCTTTTAAAAAAAATACACCTTTAAAGATTTAATCTTCTTCAATGTTTGACAAAGATTAAAAATATATATATATATATTCTCAACTCTTCCACAGTGACAATAAAAAGAATCACACCTCTTTTATTTTCCACAAATACTAATAAAGTGTTTTAAATTTTTAATTATTTTATATATTATATATAGAAGTGACTTAACTTGAAAATTTGTATTCAACATTATTTTATTTATGGCTACATTCCCCACACATATATATATTATGTGTCAACTATGCATTGACTATAAAAAAGAATCTCACATTTATTTTATTTTGAGCCAGAACCAAAAAAGTATTTTAAATTTTCAATTGCTTTATATATTATATACCAAGTTGACTTGAAATATTTTATTCAACTTGGTGATTTGATTATTATGTGGCTATATTTTGTTATTAATATATCTTTAAATATATATCTCCCTCATATTCATATTGGTAGTTAAAAAACATATATATTTGATTTTGTTATTGATTTCTCTTTTTAATTTTTACACATTAATTTCATATTAAAAATGAAATTAATTACATATCTACAAAATTTTAAGAGGTAGGGAGTAATTGAAATATCGCACTTTATAATTTTAGAAACTGATATAAATAATTTATTTAAATTAGATATTATTTTTTTTAAATAATAAAGAAATTACATCTCTTACTTATAATAAAAGTGAAAATACGAGACAATTTTGGTTTGTGTGTAGCTTCCATTGTCACACTATGCCATCATTTTGGTTTGGTATTAGACCATGACAATATCTTGAAGTAGATAAAATATTTTGTTGATAAGATAGGATGTGTATTTATGTATGATATATATGTAGAAACAAGAGGAGAGAAGGTGCCAAGGTAGTTAGCAGGAAGAAGATGAGTGATGAAGAATCAAAGTAAGAACTAGTTGAACTAAAAGTGACACTTAGTGTTTTGATGGAGTTTGTACAAGAAGAAAAAGAAAGAAGAAAATGTATTTATGGTTAAAAGCTTAGATCAAGTTTTAAGGTAAAGTACCTCTCTTTTATATGTCTTTGTAAATACCAAAAATTATATTGCGCAGCATTTTGGCTTACAATGGTGCAATGAATAGTGGTATGCCACTATATATTATGAAAGAAATTGGATTATATTATACTAAATATGATTAGATAGGAGAAAAAATTTGTGTGATTGGTATGAGAAAGGTTCCAAGTCGTGGTGAAATCAAATAATTTTGTGCATTTGTAAGTTTAGCTTCACATGTTGCATTTGTCTTTACAATAGTTGTGGTGGAATTATCAATTGCACATGGGCTAGTGCTAGGAAGATAATGGAGTTTTTCCTTAGAATGGTATATGATGAACAATGGGAGTTGTATGATACTTCGAAATAAAGATTGCATACTGAAGAGGATACTTAAAGAGCCAAACAACCTTGTCTTATTTTAGAAATAAATTGATTCTAGTGTGGTTAGTTAAATGGATGTTGGAAACTATGCCATACGCAATGATGTAAATTTTCTAGATAATAATAGTGTAAATATGTTTGAATGTCATTGGAAAATGTTCTTTGATGGTGCTTCTTGAAGAACAAGATTGTGTAATATTTGAAATTCCACATGGATAATGCTTTCCAAATGTGTTTTGTTTGTAACTTTGTTCTACAAACAATCAAGCCAAATATGAAGTATTGATTCAGGGTCTACTCCTTTCACAAGAAAATGTGATTAAATATGTCACCATAATGGGAGACCCTGAATTAATCATTAATTAATTTAGCAAGAAGTATAATACTAACAAGAGTAATCTAAAAGTGTATGCCCAAAGTTTTTGGCAATTAATGCAAGTTTTGATTAATTTTAAATATATGCTATTCCCAAGAGAATAAAATAAAAGTAATGATTCATTATTTATTTCATCAATGTAATATACAAATGGGGATTACATATTTCCAAGATAAATATTGTAAAATGAAGATTGTTGAAAATATTGTTCTTCGACTTTTGATGACTACTTTGGATACCCTATTTTTTAAGGCATTTTAATTTTAATTTTACAGCTAAAATTTGATCGTAAGAAATATGATTGGAAATATTATTACAAGACCTCTCCAATGACATATGGATCTCTTTCTAGATCAATAGGAATAAGGCACTATAAAATATTTCATCTCATCAGGATGACCCAACCCATGTACAAGAAGGCCTACCCAACCAAGTTTACAAGTCATCCACACAAGTGAACATATGGACACTATGAATAAAGGGAATATTAGTACATTTGAATATAATCCAAGAAAGACGAGATATGAGGTTGCAAGATGAGTTGAGAAACCATTTTTGGGGTAATTATTTGAGTCTAAAGGTGTAAGAAAAAATATAATTTATGGGGTGAACGAGTCATATTGGAGTTTTTTGTATTTTTCTTCTATGATCCTTTGGCATGTAAAATTTTGAGCAACCATATAGAATATAGTCATGTAGCTATAATCAAAATTTCACATCTTACTTCACCATACTTTCAAATATATTGTCTAAGAAAATTAGGATTCCAAGATCCTCATCAAATAGGTTAGTTTTGAATTATCTCTATAACTTTTTCTACAGAATTCTTTTGATTGTAAACAGTCGATTCTTTTGGCAGAATATATTCATGTACCCATGATAAAAGTTGAAGCCTCATTTCACTATAATTTCACTACAACAAAAAAAGTCATTGGTGAGGGTGATGCACGTGACAAACCTTTAAGGTCCATCACCAATGTCGCATAAGGTGATGATCCTTAAAAAAACATTTATGTAAGTGCATATAGTGACGATCCTTTAAGGTTTTTCACCAAAGCCATTTTTAGTGACATTTTTTGTGAGGGTTGTTAAAGGCCTGTCGCTAATTCTCTCTATGTTCACACTTCCACTGATGATCTCTTATTAACCCTCACTAATTCTCTTTTTTATTACTTTTGGCGATGATCAAAAAATGTTCGTTGTCGTTCATATTTCCAATGACTTTTTGATGACGCAATGTGCATGCTACTATATTTTTTGTCAAAAGATAATTATTTAAGACCATTGTTTACAAGTATTTTTTATTATGTGTCCAAGGCCATAGTGATTAGCGTCAATGAATTTATTAAGAAGTAATTAGTGTGTATCATTTCGCTAAAGTAATGAGAATATAATTCTCCTATGAGTCAACACATCATTCATCTTTATTAGGTTTATTAGCTAACAAATCCCCTTTAGATAAAGTTCCACTAGTGTGTACAGGAACTATATTATTTAATACATAATCAAGCTATGTCAATTCTATTAATGAGAGAGACCTAACAGTCCTCAATAGTCTTAGCACATGTTAACATGTTTTGGAACACACTAACATTCCTTGTCACCTCGCATGTCTTCAAACATCATTGTGCCTAGAATATCTTGCCATGAATAGAACACCCGAGAACATTTTGGCAGGCCATAGCATAGCATAACACTCTCCTATCATGTGTTGGAATGCCATGTAGTTCCTCATACAACCTAGAACACTTTGGGATGCATTGGCATACATTAGAACTTGGCATGTATTGGAAACTATTATTAGTTTTCCTAGCATGCCCCTTTTGAAAAATATAATGTCTTGACTTATTGACCCTCTTATGTGTTCATTTCCTTGCATTTTAGCTTGGTTGTTCCTTATGTTTCCTTGACACTCGTTGACACAAATTGGCATACCCTGAGACCCTACACATCCTAGCATGCCTTAGCATATTTAATGTGTGGGAATGCCTTGAAACTATTTGGCACATGTTAACACACACTGGAACTCCCTAATACACTCTAGCACTTCTTGACATGCCCTCATATTCACTAGAATTCCTTACCAATTCTTAACATACATTGTCACTCCCTCCTTGGCATGTCAGCTAGCACTCATTGAAACTCACTAACACACCCTCGTATTGATTCACTTGCATGCATTTGGACACCCTAGGGCAGTGCCTAACACAATGTACGCGGGGGGCTACCGCTCGCCCTATAACCCCACCACACATGAGCTAGTCATGGAAAGAATATAACACAACCTAATACACATTCCACACCAACCCATAGAGGATTAGGAGTCGAAAATCACCCCCCCGGTCTGAATGGGTATGTATGAGTCCAAGAAGAGAGTTGTAAAATCAAATGTGCAAAAAAATGGATCATGTCACTGGGCTCAATGTTCTCTCTAAAATGTTGGTATGAGGGGATGGTTTAAGGATGACCACCAACACTAGAACACTTAGTGTAGTTCCCGGAACTCTTCCAGGTCTGGCAAGAATCTGAAATCTTCTGCAAGAGGAAGTGTCCCTAATGCTTTGGAGAGGGATACCTTCAACATGAAAAAGGGAGTTCTACAACCGGTAGTGGTTTAAGGATGGCCACCAATTCTATAGGTCTTAATGCAATTCCTAGAACTCTTCCAAAACTGGCGCGAAGCTGAGGTGTTCTGCTAGAGGAAGTGTTCCCCATTCTTTGAAGGGAAGTCTTCACCCCAGATAAATGGTTTAAGGATGACCAATAACCAAAGGCATGTTGAGAGGCATCTTTGTATCTGTCTACAACTCTAAATCAGGTATGGAAGGTTGCGGCTCAGGCTCGCTTGATGTGGCTTTGAAACTTGTAGAAGACAAACACTTCCTCATGTGTCAGATATAGGGTGAGAAGATGGAGAAAACTCAATTGCAAGACCTTTTAATATTATAGAAGAAATTTTGACATGTGATTGAAATATATTCTTGGATGTTGAAGCCAATTTCCAAGAAGCGATCCATGCAAGATGAATCTTTGTTCTTGCAGTAGGCTTGTTTTTGAAGCATCTGTGTGAAGAATGAGTACACTTACCACAATTATATTACAGATGAAGATCAAAACAAAGATCTTTCACATGGCCAAGTATGTCACAATGTTGGCATTTAGCAATATGTTGTGGTTGTTGTGGCAGAGGAACAAAATCTAAAACAACTAAAGGTGAACTATCGCGAAGGAATCCAGCACTCTGAAACTGGATGAGATTTGAGTTATCTGGAATGTGAAAGGAAACCTCCTTATCATATCCAAGACCTGTTATGTGCTTGTTATGGAAAATATATTGCCAAGGTCTAATGACCGACTTAGGAAGTTCACATTGAATTTCTGCACCTGCATGCAAAACTGCTCTTGAACAGGGCACCGAATCAACCTCAACTTCATATTCTTGTTTTCGATGGGAGTTTGTCTCAATCTGGAACAAAGGATTGTTTTGAAGCTCATCTCACTAAAATATATATTCTAGTTGCAAAAAATCAATCTTCTTTTATGCATTTTGTAGATAGATTCTAATGTCACGAAGAGATGATTTGTTTATTTTCACCGTGTCATTAGTTTTAGAGTGTATTATAGTTTTCAAAAGATCTAATATTTCATAAACATTGGCCATTCTTGACAAAATCGATGATCTGATATGGATTACAGTAATGACACAGATGTGAGTGAGAGTAAAAAACCTTGGTGTGAACAAGAGAAATGGCAGAAAGAGTTCCAACACAATGCAAAGCTGATAGGAATATAATGAATTTAAATGTATAGTCCTAATTGATAATACAAAGGCAGAAAGACAATATTTTAGTATCACAAATATTGAAGGCCCAAATCGGCTATCCAAAGGCTCGTGGTCGTAGTTTTCAAACCTTGGAGACATTCATTTCCATCGTGGCTAGAAAATATTCAGTGTTCTATTGCAGTTGTCCATCAATCAATATATTTAAGTTGGGTGAGTTCATTTCCAGCTTTATGGAGAAAAATATGCAACAACAATCCCTACTAATATACAAATTATAGAAACCTTAATTAATATGTTAGTCGGCAAGAACAGACCAAACCAAAAGTATTGGATTACCTCTTCCTCTGTGAAGAGATATGCAATCATGGGAAGTGCCTGAATCAATTACTTTTAATAGAAGGAACAGTCTCCTTTTCCCAAAACAATAACCACCAATGCAAGCAATGCAAAATATATGCCTCTTATTTTCTAGAGAGCGACCTTATTGAGAGAAGAGGGTGTTTCCTCTGCTATTTGGGAAAAGAAGAATGCCTTGTCCCATGAAATCTATTTTCAAATATCACTAGGGGATGCGGTCAAGGGACTACGACGAACGATTCGATATATATTAGGCACTTTAAAAACTCATGGCATATATCAATGGTTTTTTTAACATGTTTTCATATCATACAACCAATGCACAACATATTCCTCCACTATATTTGTACACGATTTCGGAGAAAGAGTTATGCAATACCGGTACTTGAATGCTCTTCTCATATATAAATGATGCACATCATAGGAGCTTTCAATCCATATACACATACAATTAACTTTCAATCGCCTATAGCCTTGCTTTCATGGATGACCACTCATCTTCCTTGGCAACATGAGCAAGTAAACTTTCGAGAGTGGTGGGTGTGTTTCTAAGTGTTACAACGAACTTTTGATGAACTCAAAAATAGTGTTGAGGAGACTGACATGAACTTCACAGTTGAATATTTAATGGGAAGGTGAAAATCTCAGAGGTATTATGAAGAATCGCATGCACCTTGAGCATAGGGAGAATAACAATTTTGAGAGACTAGATCCACATCATTGAAATGTTAAGTGTTAGCGTTTTGACAATGTAATAGTCCAGCAAAGAATCCTTTGCAAACAGAGGGGCAGATGCTAGAGTAAAGAACTTTCTCGTCTGGTCTTTGTTCACAAACTGGGAGTGCCTTGAAGCTACCTATATCTAGTCGTTGGATTTTTTCAAGGGAAAACCACTAAAACGCTGAGAAACATGGGAACAATTTCAGGACATAGCAAGGCCTTAGTGTTCTAGTAGGATGATGTAGACCTTCAGATTCATGGGAGTAATGCGTGGTGAGGAGAGAGTATATAGAGATGACTATCATTGCTCAATTCCAAGGATAATATCAGAATAAACTTTTGTTTCTTCAATTCTCACTGGAGTAAAATTCAAAACGCCTGCTCCACAACCCTCTCGGTATTTACACTAGGAAGAGTAGTGTGATTGTACTGGTTCAATTTATTTTTCACAATCCATGTCACTATGTATATAAAAATCATGTAATTATTATCTTAATATCTTGAAAAGTTGAAATTCTCGTCCAATGATATTAATCATTGTGTTGATGTCGTATCCAACTAAACGTATGTCCGATCACCAGAGCTAATTATTACATATTTATCCCCATCAAGGAAATGGAAGCATGAGTTTGGAAAACTCTACCGAGAAGACATGACGATTGGAATTTTACCTCAACTATTACAAAATCAGAGTCTCTCACCTCCCAATCATCTAACAGTCTATAGGAAGGACACTCCTAAACCCATCATTGCAAAGACCCACTCGATTATAGTGCAATGATTTCAATGCAGAATTGACACATAGACCATTGTTGAACAAATTTGAATGGTTACCAAACTTATGGAGAGCACCTTTTGAGCAAGCATAAAAAGAGGTTTTATTTATTTAGCATACCTCCACTTCATTTATATTTTTATTTGTTTACACCCTTGCATGTATATAAGGTGACTTATGCAATAAATATAATTTTTTATTTATTTATTTACCATACCTCTCATTTATTTATATTTTTATTAATTTACCATACCTCTTTTATAAATATGGTATTTGGTTGATAGGACTCCCTTAAATAAAACCTATCCTTGAAAATTACGGTGAATGGAAGGTTGTAACTCCTAATTTCAAGGGCTAAATTTACCTTTTTTACCCTCTCCTTTAAAATAAGGTGGGCTAACCTCCATACCTAATTTTTCTATAGAATAAAGTTGAGGCGAAAATGTACTATGATACAAATATTCGCCCACTAAAAATTTAAAACCCCATAATTTCACATAAGGGTGGAAATTCACCCCTAAAAGTTCCATGAGAATAGGTCATTATGCTTCTAATGTCTATTTGCAAAATGTGAAGAGTGGGGTGATGTTGAAGATCTACTATTTATCATTGACTAGGATGTTAATGATCAATATAAAGCGCCATATTTAAAGGATAAATTTTAAGGTGTGTAAGACGAAAAAAAGGTGCAATCCAAAAATAAGCTACTATTATGTCATAATTGTGGAAGAATACATCAAATTTTTTCTATATGTCCACATGTAATTTTGGAAAATAATAGTGATAAAGAAGAACATGAATATAGGAGAAAATATTAAGAGTATGAAAAGGAAATATGTGGATCATGGAAATAAAGTAACAAATATGCACCTGATAATGACATAGAGGAATTCCTACTCATGACCATGGAGGATCAATATGTTAAGAAATAAGATGAATAAATTTGAGCTTCTCAACTATCAGAAGATCCATCCATTAAAAAAGTTAAAGATACAAAGAAGATAATTTGGAATGCAAAATTACCGAAGGTCATTGAATGTTGGGAATGTGTTTAATCAAGATGAAGCTAACAAATGTATAACTAGCTTAGAAAAAATTGATTATGGTTTTTTATGAACTTACCAATATCTAATGGAATACGATAAGATAAATATTCAACAAATTATTCCTTTATAGCAGGGGGACATGTTGCGTGTGGAGCCTGATTATCTTTTGTATTCAAAGATATCACCGCATTGGACCCCAATTCGTAATGGGGTAGCAAATCTGTCCGTAAAAATTACACTGCAAGGGGAGTCCACGAGAGGGGCAGCCGCATTAGAGCCCCCCGCTAGGAGGGGATTGGGGGAAGTGCCCCCGTAGCTAAAAATAGATGTAAAATTGCCTTGTAAAATGTTGTAATTTCATAGTCAATCTAGGCCATTTGTTAGGTGGAGATATAATGGTCTTATGTTTAATTTAAGGTTTTTTAGCCTAGAAGGAAACCCCTTGCTATATATGAGGGAATTGTATTGCGTCTATGTATATCTGTATTATGAGGAAGAGAGAGGAGATTGAGAGCACATAGGGAATTATAGTGGATCTACTATAGGTTGTATCTCTTCAGTTTGCTAGATAATATAAAAGGAAGGATTAGTTGTTTCTCCGTGGACGTAGCTCAAACTGGGTGAACCACATATATCTGTGTCTCTTTTGTTTTGTGTTTTCTGTGTTTATATTTCTGCAATATTTTATGTGTTCCATTGCTCTGTAATATATAATTTTCTAACAACTGGTATTAGAGCCAAAGTTGTATTTGGCTGATAAACTCGTAGGAGAGAAGGGTTCCTAGTTCGAGTGGGAGTAATGGCAGAAGATGTTAGGATTAGGATAAAAAAATTTGATGGACAAAACTACCAGCTACGGAAGATGTAAATGGAAGATTATTAGTACCAGAGAGATCTGTACCAACCATTGAGTAAAAAGGTAAAGAACTCGATGAGTATGACAAACAAAAAATGGGATATTCTCGACAAAAAGGCACTTGGAACAATATGGTTGTGCCTAGCGGTGTCGGTAGCATTTAATATTTCAAAGGAAACGACAATAGAGGGTTTAATGTCGACATTGGCCAAACTATATGAAAAACCCTCAGCCTCAAATAAGGTATTTCTTATGAAACATTTATTTAATATGAAAATGTTAGAAGGTGGATTTGTTGTTGATCATTTAAATGAATTTAATATAGTTACCAGTCAGTTAAGTTTTGTAGGGGTAACTTTTGATCATGTAAGTTAGGGCTCTATTATTTCTGTGCTCATTTCCATAAAGTTGGAATGGTTTAGTTATGGCCATTAGTAACTCTATCTCTGAATCTAATAGTTTAAAGTTTGATGATGTTGTCGGTGCAATCCTTAAAGACAAAATGCGATGGAAAAGCTCTGGAGAGACATGAGGTAATGCTTTGACCACAGAGATTAGGGGAAGAAAAATGGAAAGAGGAAAGAGCCCAGGATATCACAGTAAGTCAAGGAAGGGTAGATCTAAGTCTAGATCAGGGACAATGTGCTGGAAATGTGGAAGGAAAGGACACCTGAAGAAAGGTTGCAAGTCTCGGAAAGGAAAAGCATACACACAACAAGAAAACAATCATGAAGCAAATATGACAGGTGATGTGTTGGAAGATGTTTTGATTATTTCTTTAGAAAATATTATTGATGCCTAGGTCATAGATTCAGGGGTCTCATTCCATGCCACAACTGATAGGAAACATTTTCATGATTATGTTTAAAGAGATTTTGGACAGGTTTGATTGGGTGATGATAATCCTTGCAAAATCAATGTAATGGATGCAGTTTTCATAAAACAATAGAATGGAAATCAATGGCTATTGAAGGAGGTAAGGTATGTTTTGGATCTGAAGAAAAATCTGATTTCAATAGGGCATTTGGGAGGCGAAGGTTGTATAACTACTTTGACAGATAAAACCTAGAATGTCACTAAAGGAGCCATGGTAATAGCAAAAGGAGAAAAGGTTGGTACATTGTATTATGCAATGGTATTTATAAGTTTGTTAATGCTTTAACCTCTATAGGGGAAGATACACCATTGTGGCATCATAGGCTTCGGCACATGAGTGAGAAAGGGATGCAAATCCTTCACTCAAGAAATTTTTTGCCAGGTTTGAAGCATGTTGAATTGGGATTCTGTCAAAATTTTGTTTATGGAAAACAGAAGAGAGTTGGATTTCTCAAAGTTGGGAAAGAAAAGAAGAGTGAAAAAATAGAACTTGTGCATACAAACATGTGGGGACCTACTCACGTATCTTCTCTCATTGGCTCTCATTATTATGTTACTTTTATTGATGATGCAACAAGAAAAAACTGGTTTTATTCTGTTCAAAATAAATCTGATGTATTTGATACTTTCAACAAATGGAAAGATTTGGTTGAAAATGAGATAGGAAAGAAGTTGAAGTGTCTCATATCAAACAATAGAGGCAAATATTACAGCAAAGAGTTCGATAGGTACTGTTCAGAGAATGGAATTCATAGAGAGAAGGCAGTTCCAGGAACACCACAACAAAATGGTGTGTTAGAAAGGATGAATAGGACAATCATGGAGCATACATGGTGCATGAGATTGTATGTAGGATTGCCTTTACAATTTTGGGCAGATGCTGTAGATATTGTTCTTTATCTAATAAATAGAGGGCCTTCAAGTTCCTTGGATGGTGGTATTCCAGAGGAGGCATGGACAGGTAAAAGGGTAAACTACTCTTTTTTAAAGACTTTTGGTTGTGAAGCCTTTGTCCAGATTAATAAGGAAAATAGAACAAAGGCTTGAGGAAAAATCAAAGAAATGTACCTTTATTGGATATGGTGTCAATGATTTTGGTTATCGCATTTATGATTACAGAAAGCACAAAATCATTAGGAGCAAAGATGTCATATTCAATGAAAAAGTTTTGTATAAGGATTAGTTGCAAGAAAAGAAATAGGAAAAAGATAATGGAGAATACACAGTGCTTGAAGAGATCATAGAAAAAGTGATGGTTCTTGAAAATGATAATGATCAACAGCTAGAAAAACAACCACAATAGCAACAAGCACCTTAAACACCTGAAAATGGTGTTAGGGGATCTACCAGGATAAGTAGACCCCGTGAATGATACTCTCCTTCATTATATTATGTATTGTTTACTGATTATGGTAAACCAAAATGTTATGAAGAAGCAATGCGGGTAGAAACTAGGAAGAGGTGGGAGCAAGCCATGAAAGAAGAGATGGACTCCTTAGCACATAACCAGACTTGGGACTTAGTCAGGTTGCCTATAGGTAAACAACATTGCAGAATAAATGGGTTTACATGTTGAAGGAAGAATATGGAGGTAGACAAAGGTATAAAGCTAGACTTGTGGTGAAGGGGTTTGTACAGAAAAAGGGTATAGACATTGATGAGATGTTTTCTCCCGGTATTAAAATGACTTCAAACAGAACTATTTTAAGTTTAGTAGCAGCTCAATATTTGAATCTTGAGCAGTTAGATGTAAAGATAACTTCTCCATGGGGATTTGGAGGAAGAGATATATATGCAACAGCCACAAGAACATGAGGTAAAAGGACAGGAGAAACTAGTGTGTAGGTTGAAGAAGAGCTTGTATGGCTTAAAATAGGCTCCAAGTAGTGGTATCTAAAATTTGACAGGTTTATGTCTGAACAAGGTTATACTAGATGTCACTCTAATCATTGTGCTTGTCTCAAAAGACAAAATGATGTTAGCTATATTATATTGTTATTGTATGTAGATGACATGCTTATTGCAAGTTGTAACATGTAGGAAATAAATTTGCTCAAAAACAAAATGGCAAACTTGTTTGAAATGAAGGATTTGGGTGTTGCAAAACAAATCCTTGGTATGAGAATAACTAGAGATAGGAAGAATCGCAAATTAACGTTGTCTCAAAGTGAGTACATAAAAAAGGTGTTGAAAAGGTTTAATATGTAGAATGTAAAGCCATATAGTATACCTTTGGTTAGCCATTACAAAGTAAGGAAATGTGTCCCAAGACTCAGGAAGAAATGGTTGATATGTCTAAAGTTCCATATGTATCAACAGTTGGAAGCTTAATGTATGCAATGGTCTGCACAAGGCCTGATATTGCACATGCAGTGGGAGTTGTAAGCATGTACATTAACAATCCAGTAAAAGAACATTGGATGGAAATAAAGTGGATTCTCAGGTATTTGAGAGGTA
>APFE030867464.1:9788-27081 GCA_000404065.3 Pinus taeda
ACACACCTTTTTTCACTTTGTAGGAGCTCGATATTGCCTCTGATGTATCTCTGTACTTTCAGATCATCTAGTTCTGAATTTGTGACCTCTAGTAGCCCTCTGTGTCCTCTTTCCAATGCCACAAGTCTGACCCAAATTGGATTCTCCAAGGAAGCGTTACGCGAAATCTCCCACAGTGACTTGATTATAGACTAGTTCAGTAGAGCAAACTTGTATGACCTGCCACGAATCACTGTTTCTACCTTTGGATCTGAAAAACGCATACAAGAAACTAAAATCCGTCCTCTTTCTGTACCTTCTTATGAAATTTCAATCCGATCTCTAGAGAGAAAGTTATGACGATTTTCCCCAGGTCACCTGTTTGGAATGTAATTCAGGAGTCTGCAAAAAGACCAACTTCCTTAGATCATATCTCCGCAAATATAGTGCGAAAAGCCCTAAAATTTGGATCCAAGATTCAGAGCGATTTCTTCTCAAATGGGTTTTTTTTTAGACTTCTGAAACCTCACAGAAAACAAATTATAGCGAAAATGCCACGATGACCTGTTTGGAGCAGCGAAACCCTAGAACCCAAAGCTCTAATACCGAATGTTATGAAACCAACTCAAGAAAAGATAGAAAAGATAGATCAACGCCTTAGAATTCAGCCTCTTCGAGGGGGCAACCTCCTTTACATTACATAAATGAACAATTCTTGGATGATACAAATGACAAAACCTCCTTTCTATATATAGGAGTCTAAGGAGTCACAATATAATCTATCCGACCTAACAATAATAATATAAAGCCACACAAATAACAATAGAGGGATTCTATGGGGCTCAGTAATAACAATATGGGGGCAATAGGGGCACAACAATATTAATAAGGGGTATAACTACAATAGTAATGGGGTAATCACTAGTATTATAGGGACCCAACAGATGAGAACTAATAAAGATGTTAGAGAAAGAATAAAATAAATAAATAAACAAAAAACAAAAAAATCAATTCATTTTAGAATTAGACTTGGTCCTTGGTCAAATATCAAAGCATGATTGATTGTTGTATGGGCACTCATGCCACTGGAAAAACTAAAAAACATAAAAATCATCCTCATTTTCGGCGACTCAAAATGTGTTATTGATTGGATGTGAGGTGATGCTCACCTAGAGGTCCTAAACCTAGCGGCGTGGAAACAAATAATTGAAGAAACAAAATTGCATTTCAAGGACATCATATTTCAACACATATGTAAAGAATTCAATTGCACAATAGGCAGTCTCTCAAAAAATGCTTTAGATATGGACCTAGGCAAAATGATATATGAATACCTTGTTGGAAACCAAGTCCAAGGTACTTACTCCATTCCTATAGCCTTCTTGAACTAAGCCTCAATTTCCAGCATCTCAATGGCAGATTGAACTTTCAGCAACTCGGAATAAAAGGATCATTGGTCCAACATGGAAGGTTCTTGTTCTCGAGAAATCTATTAGTATTTTAATTATTTTGGTTTTCATTGTTTGTAACTTGCTAATTACAATAGTTGATACAATATTTTTAGGTTAAAAATTCTTTATTATTTGGATCTATGGATGATTGTAAACACATTTTCTCAGACAATCTAGAAATCTTCAGCTTTGTGTTGTTACACTGGCAATTTTTGATCAAAAATTGGTACGTTGTAAAAACAATAAAATTTTGTACTTTTTTCTATTCTAAGGAATAAAAGAAAAGTAATTTTCACAGTGAAAAAAAAAATTATATTATTTATATAGCTTACATGATAAACTTAACTATCTATATATGAGACTAAACCATTCTCATTCATAGATAATATTATAAATTCATACACTTAATCACATATTTCAACAATTTTTTTAAAAATATATAACATACTTAATCATAAATTTTGTTAATTTACATTTTTTAATCAGTGTTTTCAAGAATACTCTATTTAAAAATCAAGAATACTCTATTTAAAAAAAAACGAATATTAAATATATTTTTATTTATACAATTTTGCACAATGCATATAATTAAGATTAAACAAATTACTATACTTAATAACATTGTAAATTTAAATAATTACTTATCTCATCAATTCCACAGACAAACTACTTGAAAAGGGTTGCTAAAACACTTAATTTCTTTCTTTTAAAACATAAAATTAAAGAAAAAACTACTTGAAAAAGGTGGCTAAAACACTTAATTTCTTTCTTTTAAAACATAAAATTAAAGAAAAATATGCATGTGCATTGTCTTCTCTCCTAAGCTAGGATTTCATCAAACTAAATTTTGATGGGGTGTTCAAAGGTAACCCAATATCTATAGGATATAGAGAAATTCTAGAAGCATATCATCATGGTTTGCTTCTCTCCATCTTCTCAAGTTCCATGGGGCACAACATAAATAATATTGTCAATGTAAAAGCTTTAGAAGAGGGCCTCAAATTTGCCCAAGCCCCAGGCTTCTCCAAGCTTCTATCTGAAGGGGAATCTCAATTGGTAATTAACCTAATCTCCAAAATTCTCAATGGAACCCCCTCCAGTAAATTCTCACATAGTTTGCATCATGAAATCACTCTCGATTGCATTACTGCTTTGCCTCATGTTATTCTGATGGTGATTCCTTCTCACGAATGATGCACTAGTAACAAGATTGTTGACATTTTGGCCAATGTGGGATGGAAATCCCAATTCACCATGGTTTCTTGTTCTTAGAACTCCCTTCTTGACACTCCTTTAAAACAAGATCATTTGGAGTTAGCTCAAAAGGAATTATCTCCCATAGATGGTGTGTTTGGAATGTGACAGATGGGGGGGGGGAATTGTCATGACCCCATCAAGCACTTGAGACAGTGGACGTGGAAATTCATCCTCGTTAAGACAATCATGAAAAAATTACCACCCTTTCACACTATGTGTGATATCATAACTACTCTTTGATGGTGGAGGTTCTTCACTTTAGTGTTGGTTTAATGCTCAACATCGTGTGGAGATTTATCAAATCCTTGTTAGAAATGTTCAATCATCCTTGACAATCAGACACTCCAATTTGGTAAAATATCCCCATGAACATTGGTCACTTCCAGAGGTGGAACACACTCATGCCACATAGTGTTATCACCCTACACAAGAGGATAATTGATTATCCCATGTAAGAATAATTATGATGAGATTTATGGTCAGGCATGGAAAGGTTCAATCCAATCCAACTGGTACCACTTTAGGTAGAAACTTGGGTTCCATTTATGCATATTCCAGTTCTTATTTTTTCTCCACAATATCTCTAACTCTCTGATAAGTTGGTCAACCCCTTATATTGGTTTTTTTTTTCTCTCCTATGCAGACCTTGTTGACTAGGTTTGAACTCTTCTTCTTATCTCTCTCTTCCATTGGTTGTGGTTTTGTTGTGCCTCCCTCCTTGGGCATTTTATGCAAAGTCCATGTGTTGTCCCCTATCTTTAGGCCCACACTATTTTGCTTCTCCCTTAGGAACTCTAGCTATCTGTCACCATGCTCTTTCATTTTTCAATATTAAATTGACCCCTTCTTTTTCCAGGTGTGGTGGAAATGTTCTTCGAGTAATATGCCTTGTCAGTTAGCTCGAAGTTGGAGAGGCACAACCTATTACCGAGATCAAGGTGGTTCTCAAGCCCAAGATTGGGTGGAGAGCTTAGCTACTTGATACTGAGAGCACACTCCATAACAAATCGAGGAGGAGATAGCATGGTTGAAGAGAGAATTAGTTGATGAGTTTCATTGTTTGATTAACTTGAAAATGTTGGTTGAGGCGATTGATGGTTTCTCAACACGGGTCACACCAGAGGCCACTACAGCCAATACATGTACATGGTCAACATATATTGGCACTTGAAATTACCGTTCAGTAGAGTTTTTCTTGATTGAAAAAAATCCAAAGAGGAAATTCTACTAATGATGGATGAGATCATGTAATTGACCTTGAATGCTATGGATCATAGGTTTGGGAAAGTAGAGAATCAATTGAGCATCCAACTTGACCTTGGTTGCTCTCCAAGAAGTAGTAAGGAGGTCATTCTAGTGGATACCTCTGATTCTAATAAGTCCAAATGATTTTATCTATGTTGTATTTTGTTTTGATTTCTCTTTCTAAGTTTCCAACTTTTCAGTTTAAAAACTCCCCTAAGGTGGGTGGCCGAGAGTGGGTGTTCCCCGTCGCCTTGATATGATGCCATCTTACATGAAAGGGGGCTACTACTCCCATTATACTAGGCACATTGCATGTGCTCTTGTCACTTCATTAATCATGACTGAAGCTAGCATAAGATTAAACATCATTTGAATATTGCAGGTGGCATAAATAGGTATAGGATGACTCAACAGGAGAATTGTATCAAATTGGCAAAGCTGAGGAAAAAAATGATAGTATTGACCACAAGTTGACCATTCTAGCTAGGAGATGAGCCAACATCTCCTTCTCCTCATATGAGGGTAGTGACCATCCAATGTGTATGCCTGGAGATTATGCATAGTTGTTATGACTCACTGGATTTTTGCTTGCAACACTAGTAGTCTTTTCTCAGGTCAATCTATGTCAAGCTTTGGCATAGCCAACATGTTTATATAAGTTTCTATTTACAAAATGCTTTAGTTGGACAAGGTCTTAGCAACCTCAAGACTATGGACTTATGTTACTAGTCTAATTTCCCTTCAAGCAGACTAGTAGAATATTTTTTTTGGTCTATGTAATCCTCATTTGATGTAATGTACAGTGCCTAACTTCAAAAAAAAATTCATTTCAATTTAAGAATGGCCTTAGAGGATTAGCATATCATATTGGTCTTTCGTACTATGGATAAACATCGACAAACTCGTTATTGACTACTGTCATTGTTTTTTGCTGGTTTATGTGAGTCTTGACATGGCTGGCATGACTAAATTGTGGCTTGAGTAACCACAACTGAAGGGCATCTAAGTTGTCAAAATCACCCAGGGATCTCACCAAGTTGAGTCATTATGGTTGGATTTTTGCCCACGGAAACCATTGACCTTTACACCATGGAGTGTCTTGACAAAACACCTTGTCACCATCTTCTCTACACCCCATAAACTTGACTACTCTTAAAATTGAAATTCTATTTCTAATATGATTTCCCAATAATAAAATCAAGATAAACTTTCCACTATATAATATAATTTTATTTCCAAAATAAAAATTTAACTTTAAAAACTTAAATTAAATTTATTAATCAATATACTAATAAAAAATAAAAATAAAATTATTAGGTTGAATATTTTAAATAAACTCATAATTATAACCGACAATAGATTCAAGTAAAATTACCAGCAATCTGTTCCTTCGAAAAATCACACATCAATTTTTACAAATAATTGTATATATAAAAAGAATTATAATTCCCAAAAATTGTAATATATTGAAATTATTTCTCTATAAGACATGGAAGAAAACAATTATAATCGCCAAATACATAAATAATGGATCTCTATTATATTCACTACATTGAATGATTCATGTTATTGGTTTTAATATATTATACTTTGAAATGATTTATGTTATTGGTTTTAATATATTGTAAATAATATATGTAAAATATCATTTATATTAATTAAAATTTATATTGATTTTCCATAATTTAAAATTATTTTTAAATATTATCAATAATTTTATATATATTATTTTAAATTATCTATTAATTTAAAATTTATAAATTAAATATATATTATATATATATTTTAATTTTAATAATTATAGTTTTTTTAATTAAAAAAAATGAGATTGTGAGTAAAATGGTGATTTTGCCTTTTGTTAAGATATTTTTTTTGATGTGAAGCTACTAATTCAATTCATTCTTAGTTTGAATTAGAAATAATATTATTAAACATAAAAAAATATAATCACACCAAACTTTACAAAAAATTATTAATATATATTAACTTAAAAAATAAAACATTAAAATATCATAAATTTATAATTTGAAAATTGAGAAAAAAAAAAAAACAAACAAACAAAACACACCCATTACATATAACATTTTAAATCACTATATCTATTTATCTCAATAAAGAGGAATCCCATATCTCACTAGCGTGAAAGTCCTCATGTGGGTTTATGAGATTGGCCCTCCATATCCAAATTGATCGGTCCAATAAAGTGATTGGAACTTTTTGGACTTTGGAACCCAATTATCAATAGAAAATTTGCAATAAAGGAGTACCCTCACAAGTACATTTACATTTTAGCTAAAATATTTGTTTAATAAACTAGTTGACTTACAAGTACATTTTAGTTAAAATATTGGTTTAATAAACAAGTTGCCTTACTAATATATTTGAGTTAGTATAGTTTTTTTAAGTTTTTTTTTACTTGATTATATTTTTTCAAAAAAAATTATTATAAAAGTATTTGAATTTTTTTATGATGAAAATGGATTCAGCGCTATCAAAAACACTTGGAACATCCAAAATATTGAAACTTCACAATTATAAACCATATTTCCAAAAATTCTACAAAATTTTGGCCAAAATCATACTAAAATTTCCACTTTTTCAAAAACAAAATTATAACCATTAAACCACTATTTTTTATTTGTTTAAATACATATAAATATATTAGTTTTTTAAAAAAATTAATATTAATATTTTTCTTTTAATTTAATTTTTATTTATTAATTTAATAATATTTAATATAATGTAAAATATTTTATCAAATTAATCATAAAAATAAATACTGTCCAATTAAAAAATAAATATGAATAACTTTATACAAAATCACTTAAAACATTATCTTCCAACAAGTTACATCACCATCCTTGTTACATATGCTAGGTGTGAGATGAATCTTCTACAAGAGTAGCATCACTATCACTACCAGAACTGCTTATAAGAAGTATGAGAACAATTTACCCAACAAACCAAGCAAGCAAGATTGTATGAGATTTGTGTGGACCCACTTTGTAGATGTATATTCCACCTAGCCCTTTCATCTAATAGTCCCCAATCACATAAAAAGTCCCTCCCACTTTCCCATACCTTTCGTTAATGTACAATTCTCATTACCTTTCTCCCAATTTCCCATAAGCTTTTTTGAAAGTACGTTCCACTTTCACTCACTTTATAGAACAATGCAACCTTTTGATTGCTTATTATATAATAATAATAAGGAACCCAATGGATGGCCCACCTGTTTTATCTTTCCAAAGTGTTATTAAAAATATTTAAGGGAAAAAAATTAATTAATGTTGTTAAAAATTTTTGAAAAAAAAAAAAATTGATGTCGGTGAAATATTTTTAGAGTTGTTAGTTAAAGTTGTGGCTACCGATGGGGCGAGCTATATTTGAATTTATGATAATTTGAAAAAAAAAAAAATTGGTTCAACATTTTAAGAAATTGGTTAAACATATTTGTAATATTTTTTTACTATATTTGTGGGAAAAAATTAAATTAGTTAAAATTGTGGTTACGCGATAGAGCGAGTTATATTTGAATTTATGGTATATATATATATATATATATTTTATAATAAAGTAAATTTTAATTTTAAATATTTTTTATTATATTTTTAAATAAATTTAATAAATTAAGTTTGTAGATATTATTATTCTAAATGTTTTATGATAAGTTGATTATTTATAGTTTAATACACTATACACTTCTAAATTGATTTGTGGTGGTATTTGCAATGCCTATTTCAACAAGAGGGATAATTTAGGTTCAACACATTTTTATATAGTCTTATTAAAAAAAAATTATTTCGTCAATTAATTATTTTCCTTTCAGTGTGGGAGTGATCATTCCATATGGGTGTTGGCGAGTGATGATGGTCTTCAGTGATTCACTTTGAATGCCCTCTATGAAGAAGTTATTCAATGCTTTTGGAATTTATATTGGGAGTGAGAGGGAGTCAACATTGATAATCAATTAGAGATTCTACAAGTTTATCCATAGATGTTTGGCGGGGATGCAAATGACATTATGGAAAATGAGATCACTCCATCAGAACAGTTGGTGGTCTTAAAATCCCTTGCAAGGGGTAAGAGTCTCGAGCCCGATGGGTGGTTTTTTTTTCAATTGAAGAAATCATGCTTGGAGTAGCTCTCAAGCATACATAGTCTTGCCCAAGATTGGACCACAAAACCTATGAGGACAAAACCTACCCACTTAACCATTGGACCACATCGTTAGGACTTAAAGCCCGATGGGTAGCCTGTGGAGTTATTCCTACATTTTTTTTATTCTATGGGTAGTGACATCCTTTTGTTGGCTGAAGAATTGAGAATCTCATGCAGGATTTCTGGGCAATTAAATCCATGTTCATTGCTTTGATTTCTAAAGTCTCCCCCGCTACTTCTTTCAGGGACTATAAGTCAATTTCCTTATGCAACATCATCTACAAAATGATTTCAAAAACTATTGCTATGTGAATGAAGGATACTCTCTCATAATTCATCTCTTTTGAACAATTTGGCTTTTTGAAAAATCACCAAATACATGACACTGTGGCAGTTGCTCAAGAATGTCTACACACAATCAAGGTGAGGAAAGAAAAGCAATTTTATTAAAGGTGGATTTGATCAAAGCCTATGATTGTATTGATTGGTGGTTCTTGAGGTTAATCTTGCACAAGATTGGTCTTTCAATGGAGTTTGTGGATTGGATTATGGCTTGTATTACATATGTCAATTTCGTTGTTATGATTAATGGGAAGCCATCACAATTTTTTAAGGCAACTCGGGGACTCTGTCAGGGATGCTCCCTTTCTCCACTTCTATTCATGTTAGTTATTAATGGGATGAGCCTTATGGTTGAGGCTACACATTATAGGGGCTCTTTTAGGGGGGTGCAAATCACTAAGAATTAATGCACTAATCATCCGATGTTTGTCAATGTTCTATAATTAATGGGCAATGCTTTGGTTGAAGATTGGAAAAATCTTCACCAGATTATCATAGACTTTGGTCATGCTTCAACGCTCTTCATGAACCAATTAAAATCCATTATAATAGATTCATAATTTGAAGTGGTCTTTGTTGCAGCTATTGCTGACATCTTTGGGGTCAAATGTATTCCCATGGATTGTGGTTTTACATATTTGGGATTCCACCTCAAAGCAAACAAGTATGCTATTAAATATTGGGAGTGGATTTTGGGTAAATTCGAACATAAACCCACAAATTGGTCATCTAACTGGTTGTCACTAGGAGGCATGTTGATCTTGGTCCAATCAATACTCTAGAGCATTGTGGTTTATTGGATGCATTTGTATATGCTTTCACACAACATCATAAAAAGGATTAACTCAATCATTTCAAACTTTATATGGGCATGATCTGGGAGTGACAAGAAAATCTATCTTGTGAGTTTGGAGGATATCTCTATAGACAAATATTTTGGCAGATAGGTCATCCTCCACATTGAGAAATTTAATTGGGCTCTAGGTATCAAGAGCCTTTGCAGTGCCCTATGTTGTTATAGTTTATGGAAATCCATTGTTAAGGAGAAGTACCTTAAAAATTCTTCGATATCTATGTGGATCAAAGATGGGGCTAGGGTCCCTTACACATCGTCCTTCATTTGGCGAGGATTGATGAAGATCAAACATTGGTTGATAGGAAATATTAGATGGGATATTGGATCAGGATCACAGATGGAGATCAGATTGGATTCAATTCGTGGTTTCTTGGGGGATCACACATTGCCTATCATGCTCATCTGTAAGTTACATGATTTGGGAATTTACTATTTAAACAAAATCATGGTGGCTCGAGATCCACACTTGTTAAGTCCCACTTGGCTTAGCTTGCGATATTTGGGCCTTCTCGGTCACCTGCCTATGAGTTGGGACAGATATGTCAATAACCTTGAAATGGATGGAATTTTTCTTTGGGATAGGGAGGATGTTTTCACATGGGACTACAAATTATTGCAGGGTATGGTTTTTGTATAGAAGGTATATAGATTCAGCACTTAACCTCTCTGGGTTTCTTGTGAGTGGGATTGGTATAAAAAAATTTGGTTATGGAAGATCCCAATCAAGATTGTTCGCTTTGGTTGGTTAGTGGGCATAAATAAAATCTTGACCTGGGATAATTTATGTCGTCATGGTTTTTGTGGTACAAGTTGGTGTATGTTATGTATGGATGCATTGGAGGACGTGAACCACCTTCTGCTCACCTGTCTGGTGGTAGTTTTGATTTTTAGGTCATTTATGCATATCTTGAAGATCAATTCAATCTGGGATTCTACATTTGTTGCGAATTGTATTGAGGGTTGGATGTATGGTAACAAAAACATTTCAACACTACCACTTTTTATTATTTGGGGAATATAGAAATGCAAGAACCGATGCATCTTTGAGCAACAACCTGTGGATATTAAGAGGACTGGTATGAATACAGTTTCTCTCTTCAATGAGTTTGGCCTTGGGGAGAGTAAAAGTATGAGGTGGTGCATCACACCCGTTGACATTTAGAGTCGCTACTCAGTGGGTTTCTTTGACAAGACATCAAACTCATTAAAATGTGGGAGTGGTGCCTTTATTGTTCTTAAGCCTAAACATTTCTACCATTTTAGTTGGTTAAGTGGCATGGGAACCAATATGAGGGCAAAGATCAAAGCACTTTGGAGAGTTTTGTTTGTGCTAATTAGTTATCCATTAAGGTGATGGGTGTATATGGCGACTCAAAAGAAGTCATTCAATGGGTTGCAGATGGGGCAACACTCAATCCATATATGATTTCCTTTTGGATTCTAAGGATTAAAAACCTAATTGGTATTTTTGATAGGTTGTCTTTTGTCCATATATATTAAGAATAGAGTGAGATTTCAAACACTTTGTCAAAAGTTGACCTCCATAAACTACTGGGGGAGATCAACTACAGTGCATTTTTCAATGGCAGATATCTTAAAGCTGAGAAGATCTACTATAGTTGACATAGCAGGGGACTGCCACAATCTTGTTTTTTCATAGTAGTAGATATGATTAACATATACTAGGGACATAGACTATGATTACACTTATTTTTGTATGAAAGTTGATGACTCTGTATCAGTTTCTTTTTGTTAGATTCCATGTGGGATGGATGAGTCACTATCTTAAACTTGGGTCATGCTAGATGATTAGATGAAAAGGAAGGACATATTAACATACATGTAAACAATTTTTGTTAATATAAAGTCTCTTATTTTTTTCCTACCGAGAAGAAGAAAAAGAACTTGACAATAATTCATTTATTTCAAACCTATATAAATATCAGTTGGTTTATGTGGGGTTTTGCCTCCATCAAATTTGAAGCTAAAATCTTATGGGGAAGAGTTGAGGGTGGGTTCTAATTGTTGCGAATAAAAACTTCCCAACAAGCATTCAAGCTCGACCAAGACTCTTACAATCACAATGACAATTTCTTGTAGTTGATCAGTTTTCCATTTAACATGTGCACTAATCATGGCATAAACTCAAACTAGATCTAAAAAATAAATAAATACAACTATAAATATAAATCTTATCAATACTAATTTTAAAGAATAGGTACCATAATATATATTCATCTCATCACAAAATGCCAAGGGAATGAATACCTACTATCATTTAAATATATATAAATAAATCTATGATAAAAATTAAAATATATTTACTTTTTCTTTATTGTCTAGGCAAATACTTGTATTACCTTATAACAGATGTACAACATTAATATGTGCTTGCTTGTCTACTATTAGGGAAACTAGACCCGTAGTAGAGATAAGTGGCTTTAGGCCATAATATTAGTCCAAAATTAGTAACACAATAATACATGTTTAAGAGTCTTATAAAGTTTGGAGATGGACTACAAAATTTAAACTTAAAACTCTCTGAGAGGCCCCATGATGGCTCTATAAAATATGAATAAAAACTAATAATGTAAGCATTTAGCTAAAAAAGGAATCTACCTATAACATGCGTCTACTTTCTACTATTATGGAAACTAGACCCGTAGTAGAGATAAGTGGCTTTAGGCCATAATATTAGCCCAAAACTAGTAACATAATGCATGTTTAAGCATTTGATTAAGGTTGGAGATGGACTACAATATTTAAACTTAAAACTCTCTGAGAGGCCCCATGATGGCCATGCAAAATATGAAAAAAAACTAATAGTCTAAGCATTCAACTAGAGAGGGAATCCACCTATATAGCTTCGAGAGCCTTTATGTCCTCTTCAAAACTAATGAGCTCCAAGTCAATGAACTTCTTTGTCCTCATGGAGGCTTTGGAGTTCAACATATTTAACTGGAGTTGCACTAGCAATTTTTTATTGTGTTTTCTATCATTCCACCAAAATTTTCCCATAATTGTTTTGATTTGCCAATATTGGTGAATCTAGTTTGCCAAGTCCAGGGATCTAGTGCCCAACGTTATCCTCTACTTTTACATTGGATAAAAAGCACCTTTCCACTTGATCCTCTTGCTCTACATCATGTATTTTTTTGTGAATTCAGGGGGGAATGTTTTCCCAGAAAGTTGCAGGAAGTATTTCAGCATTCACTTGAGCTTTGGTGCTAGGTGGCTCTTGGAGTTTCGATGCCCCTTGCAACCAAACGGAGTGGATGCTCTTGACATTATTAATAGAAAGGATGAAGAATAGGGACATGAGACCTATGAAGCAAGGAATGGATACTAATTGGCAAGTGGTAGTGCAGAATGGACTTCGAACAGGGACCAACACGGAGAGAACAAAAAAGAACTCGAAAACAACATGTATAGAGAGAAAGGAGTGACCACCCACTAATTGACATAAAGAAAATCCAAACACATGGGGCTAGATTCAAGGAGGTTAAGGGTGAAGAAGAAGAGCCAATGAGTGAGTTGATAGCAAGAAGTTTTGGTAGGAGGAACTTTAGACACCACAGAGAGAAAGGGTCAACCACCCACAAAATAAAAGGAGGGAATGTAAACAACAAAGAGAGAAAGGGTCAACTACCCACAAAACAAAGAGAGTCTACACCAAACATAGAAAGAGGAGAGGAAAGGCTCCTCAGACTCGGAGACTAGAGAAAACTCAGTGCCCATAGGTATATGTACCAAGAAAATTAATGCAAACCAAAACAAGAAGGAATAAAGATATCAAATCAATGTGAGGTTGCTTACTAGAAAGCAGTTAAAATATGATTATTTGACTTGTTTCTCGGAGCTACTGCCATTTTTGATGGGTTGCCCAAAATCACCAAAGTGCGGTTAAGCATAGATCTAAGAGGGACAACATAATCCTTGCCATAAACCAAACTAATTGTGGAATAAACATAGTGAGATCATGCATGCACCTAGAAGCTTATCTTATGTAAAGTGTAAGACTCATTTAATAAAAAAATCTATAAATAACATACTTAGATATTATGTACATCAATTATCATAAATATTCACTTACTGTAAAGTAAAATATATTTATTATTATTATTATTTTAATATTAATTATTTAAATTTGTAAATATTTTAACATATTTTTTTATTTTTAAATAAAATATAAATTTTTATAAATATTTACATAAATTCAATATATTATAATAAAATAATTTTACCATCTTCATTTAAAAAAAAATTCGATCAAAAACATCCCGATCACTTGAAAGAATAAATACCGGACCAGGTAGAAAAATAGAATAAATGCATGACAAGAAAGAACAATAGTACACGCTCATATAATGGAAATGACTATTTAATCATGATAAAACACATACATATTGAAAGTGTAAGTGTAGTAAGATATATCTAATATAATATAATTTGGATATCATTATAAAAGAGATGAACAAAAAATAAAGGGTAACATAGGTATATCAAATTTCATTAATGAATAAATAATGAAAATATATGGTAACTTTTGTAAAAATATTTATTAATAAAAAAATTAGAGTTTTCTAATACATAAATATTTGAAAGTTAAAAGTTTAATATATAAATTTTAATTTTAGAAATTAGAAAAATAAATTAAATATATCAAAAATAAATTAAATTTATTTTTGCTTTTTAAAAACCTTATATCATCTCATGATATATATTGATTTTTTTTTAAAATCTCGTTCTTTTTTGTTTAAAATTAGTTTTCGATTGCATATATAAATTCAAAACAACTGATGTTAGAATGAAACCCTAGTTAGGGTAGGGCAGTTGAACCCTAGCTACCTTGGTCCCCGGTTCATGACTCCTCTCACTCGTTTTTCACCATGCTTTTTCCCTTTGTAGGTGTTGCAGCTATTTGTGGGTGCCTTTCAATGGAGTCTAGTGCTTGGTCGTCTTTGTTGGATTTCTTTCGAGTTGCGGGTTTCTCTGCTTCAAGGCTTGATGTTGGGGTTCGCACTACTGCCAGTGCCTTTCTATTCTTGATTGCAGGTCCCATGCTATTTTTGTGTTTGCGAGCACTAGGGAGGATGTGGGCAGTTCAAGGTTTTGTGCGCCTACTTGTTTTGCTACTTGGGGGCTCCCTTCACTGGTGTGAATGTTGTGTCCACATGGGGTTTATGCCACGAGCTTCTCGGGGCTTCTTTGCCATGGTCTTTTTTAATGGATGGGCTACTTATGGGCATTTGTCATTCGTAGACGCCATGGGTGGCTTTTGTTGCAACTTTTTTTTATGGTTCACATTGCATCTGCCACGACTCCTTTGGGCATTTGGCCCTATTTTGTTTCTGCTGCCCTATCTCTAAGCTCGTTGTTTCAGATTTCCTAAGCGACTTGTGCCCATTTTAGAGGCCTTTTGGAACATCCCCAGGTGTTTCTTGTCTTTTTTTTTGTAAGCTGAGTAGGTCCTTTTCTATTAACATAAAAGAATATTTACAACATCAGGGTGGCCTCACCCCGCCCCGAAGGGAAACCGGGTATCTTGGCCACCCAACAGTCTTCATAACAAAACAAAAATAGGAAGTTTCCATCTGTTCAATCCTAGCTTCAGGTATTTTATCTATATATCTATTACTGCCTATATATTGCTTCCTATTTGTAATAACAACTAAGATATTCATGACTGCAAAATAGAAAAAACAAAACATATTCCCTGACCAGCCAGAGCATGTCTTTGATCATTTCTTTTCAGGCTCCGCTTGCTGCGCTTTTTCCTTCTTCACCAGCAGTCCACTTGCCACCAGCTGTTGATTCAGGTCCTCCAATCTTTTCTCTTGCAGAAGCAGGGTTATGACAATGTCCTTCAACTCTTTTTTCACATTTGGGGTGCTTTGTACCATCTCAGCCATCTCCATGGCCACCTGTTCCAAAGCTTTTGCCATGAGCCTCTTCATGACCCAGTACAAGTGAAGGGACTGCTTGTAGAGGGTCATTCTGCCTCTGGTATGTCCAGGGTCAGGCATGAGGGCAATCCACTCCTCCATCTCATCTTCAGATTGAGCCTGGATGGCTTCTTCTTCCCAATGTTCTAGGATTCTCCTGATCTTTGGGTTAGACTTCTCCCTGTACTCTTGCTCAGCAATCCTGATTCTATTTCCCATGGTCTGTCTTGTTTTCCTCCTCTCCCCTCCCGCGGCAGTCTCTGATTTTTCCTCCAAACTTGGGCTGCATTGGCGCCCTCTCCTTCCTCTTCCTTCCACCGGGTCCTTCCTCTGACGCCCGCCTCGGCCCCTGCGACCCCTTCCTCCTTTGCCTTTGCCACGGGGTCCTCCCCTGCTTCTTCCTACAGAACAAACTGGATCCTCTGCCGCTTCACCGTCATCCTCGGCTGGTAGCTTTTTCCATCTGTCTTTCCAAACAGCCCCTTCCTGGTTTTCCTCCTGCTCTTCGCTTTCCTCCTCTGATATCTCGAAGACTGGGATTTTGGCCTGCTCATCGTCCTCCACCTTACGTTTTCCTTTCCTATCAGCTGCAATCTTGCTCTGGTCCTCAGGACCCCCGCTGCGCAGCCATCTTCTCCCACTCCCGCTGCCGTCCATCTCCATGCTCCTTCTTACTCTGCGCCTGTCCTCTCCCACTTCCCTTATGAAATTGTCCCGGTTCCAGTGGCGTTCTGGGCTCCCTACTGCAGACTTAATGTTCGTCTCTCGGCTCTGGTCCCATCGACAGCAATAAAATTTACAACGCGTCCGCTCCACGGTATTATTGCAGAGGTGATGATGGGAGGTACGCCCAAGGCCAGGATCCTTGATAGTAGTTCCCCCCGCTGTCCTTTCGTCCCTTCCCATGCTCAGACCACCTGCATCATTTACCTGCCGGCCCTTCCACTCGCCTATGGCAATTATGCCTTGATCATCTTCGCCTGCAAACTTATTCATGCGCCGCCATTTCATTATTTCGCTCCTCGCCAGCTCATCCAGCCCGATCGGGCGCCCCAGGTGTTTCTTGTCGATTAGAGTATCTTCCGACTTTATTTTTACTTGCCAGTTAGAGTATCTTCCTATGTTTATTTCATGTCGGTCAGAGTATCTTCTGGTGTTGATCAAGAGGCCTGTCAAAGCATCTTCGGGCACATCCAAATTGGTTAGAGCATCTTCCGGTTGCTATTTTGTTTATGGGCTTTGTGCCCTTTTACCTTTCAGATTTATGTTGGGGTCTGCTGACCCATAATGTAATTATTGGTTGCATGTTTGTTGGGCTATATACAATGATCCTTATCGGGTTATTTGGCAGGCTTGCATGCCCTACTATCTTGTTTTATCACAGTTTATGTAAACTTTTTCATTTTAATGAAAACTGTTGATTTTTCTTTCTAAAAAATATGTATTCAACACCTTGAAAACCTTATGGGAAACTCTTGTTGTGGAGAGTTCACAACATAAACTTATGATTCCAACAAATCCTTGCAGAATTATGGGCAAATAAGACCAAAAAACTGCAACTATTTTTTAAGTTGTTATTATATGCACATTTTTCATATAACTTATTTCTAAGACACATTTTAACTATCAACATTGTTTCATGTATGAATATTATGAATTATGAATTTTAGGCTAATATATTATTATTACTTATTTTTATAACAATATTATTATTATTACTTATTATTATTATTATTTTTTATTATTATTATTTTTTTTAAATATTTATAAATGGAGTAGTTTTAAGTGCGATTTTTTTGGAGTTTCCTATGGATTTTTGGCCAGAATGCGAAAAAGATTATAGCCAAACCTTGATTTGTGTTGTTTAAACTGGTTTTTTGATTGCATATATGAATTCAACACCATCAAAAACCCCTAGGACTCTTCCATTGTGAAAAGTTCACCTATCAAACTTGTAATTTCAATGAATCTCTACCTGATTCTAGACAAATTAGATCAGAAAATAAACCAAGAAACTTTCCAAAAAATCACATTTAAAAACTACTCATTTATAAATT
>APFE030867464.1:27718-39239 GCA_000404065.3 Pinus taeda
ATATAAAAACAAAATTAACCATAAATAAAATTGGATATATATGTATATAAAACAAAAAGTTATCTTTAAATAATTAGTAATTAGTGAAAGATGAAACCCAAATGAGGTGTTTAGAACACAAGAGAGTGGGTTGGGTTATTATTGTTTTATCTAGTCATTCCATTGAGGGGTATGGCAACATACCCCTTAGCTAGTTATTATAGCTTTTACTTGGCACATGGAGCTATATTGTCCCAACAACGTGTAAATTACTCCCACCCTCGCCAAATTGGCCTAACTTGGCTTGTCATCTCTCAAGTGGATCACCCAAACTTCTCTCGTGCCAATATAAAAGCAAGGCAACCACCAAAAATGGCATTAAATGCTTTTGTCATGGTTATTCAAAGCCTCAACCCCACTGGGAAATTTGGAAAGAAAGCTACCAAGCGTATTAGGATAATTGCAAAGGAAAATGTAATAGACTTGATAATTCCATTCCCTCTCAAAGGTGACAACACATTTGCCATATAACATCATACTCTGGTTCATCCCTGCATGCCATGCTCAAAATTAAAATGCCTCTAACCATCCAATTGGGATTGGAGAACAAGCAAGCCAACTTGTCAGCGAGCTTTGCTCCACAAAGCTAGTATTTTCCCCTCTCAACCATAACTGGGATTTAGCCGCGTCTGAGGACAAAGCTCTTTGTGTGCACGTCTATGTCAAGCCCCAAAGCCAACTGAAGCACTCTACATTTGTGCAACAGCTCTTCGTCGATTGGGCAACTTTTCCCTCTGACAGGTCTACCCTTCTCTCTTCTCGATTTTGTCTCACATTTTCTTCTCATGGTCTTCATGTTTGGTTTGGTACTTCTCTTAGTTTCTTAACACTATTTCCTTTTCTATTAATCTTTAGCCCTCTATCTCTTTGGGATGTTCCCTGCCTCTCGCATTGTATTGCCCCGCATGATACTCCCTTCTGTTGGCTCCTCCTTAGTCACTTTGGTTGGCAGTTAACTTCCCTCCTTTGTTCAGGCATGACATGTGGCCCTTGTAAGCTTTCTCTGGCCTTTTACTTGCCCTTGTCGGTCTCCTTCTTGACATGCTTCCACCTGTGGCCTTGTTCCCTCCCCCATGCAACTCCCATGCCATGCCAGCAAGCTCGAGTCAAAAGGGGCACAATGTATTATCAAGAATGAGCCAGTTATGGCAACACATGAACCCATCACAGATTGGAGGAAGCGATTTTCAGAGCTTACACCGAGCTCCATTCAGCAAGAACTCACTCGAGATAAGAGAGAAGGAACCACACAGAGGCATCTTCTCTAGGACACTGAGGTATTAGTTGAATTGGCTAATTGGGTGCCTGAAATAGGGCACACAAGTGGGTGCTTCAATCAATAGTAGATGCACATGATGGACTTGTACTGGCATATGAAATGTCTTCTTGGCAAGGTTATATTGGGTCAACATGAACACAGAGAGGACCTCCTCCTCTCCATGGAGAATCTACATTAGCATAAGACAGACCTATCTCAATCACTGGAGTGAGTAGAGAAGCACCCTGACATTCCCCCCATTATTAGCAACTCGCCAAGCAGCTATAAGGAGCCGATCCAGGGTGTAGCGACAAATTTGGATCCCTCTTCCTAGTCTCTTTACTTTTGTTATGTCTTTGGTCTCTCAACTCCCTATTTATTTGGTTTGTTTTTATGGCCTCGAAAGCCCACACATCAACTTATGTATGACATATTTTGAACCCTTTGGGCAGCATTTTTGTCTTATGCCTCTCTTTAAAGAGTGTATTTTTGAATATGATTAAGCTTCCCTAATAACCAACCAATCTAAAACATTTCAATTTTCTCATATAATTTCTTGTTTCCAAAAACAAAACAAATTTTATTCAAAAAAAATAATCAAAAATGAAAAAGTAAGTAAAAAATATAAAAATGTACCACCACCCTAGTTTTAATGCATTTTCCCTGCACTTCGACAGTCAAAGTTTTACCAATAACCTCACAATTCTCAAAGATGAAAAAATAAATAAAAAATGTAAAAAATGTACCACCGCCTTTTAGAGTGTCGATGCATTTTCTCTGCACTTTGACCGTCAAAGTTTTACCAATAAGCTCAAAATTCTCAAAGATGAAAAAATAAATTAAAATGTACCGCAACCTTTTAGAGTGTTAATGCATTTTCGCTGCACTTTGACAGTCAAAGTTTTATCGATAACCTCATAATTATGTACTTCCTCAATACTTTGACAAATGAATTTCTGAAGAAAAATTGAATGGCAGAAAGGGTTAAGCAGCTCTAAAGGTATTTGGTGTCTCCAATCAATAAAGGTCTGTTTTCCACTAAATTAATCAAAATGCAACAGATCTCTCTTTGGAAATATTGTGTTTTCCACTGAATTAATCAAAATGCAACAGATCTCTTTGGAAATATTGGAGCAAAAGCCATTTTAAGAAAAATACATCTTGAATTTCCTTTATCTAAGGCATTAAATAAGCTAGCAACATGGGTAAGTTGATTATAAACTTATCACAATCCTGGCTAATCTCGTTAAATAAAGAGATCAAACCCCAGCTATGCCATGATAAACTCTCTGTAAATACATTTGACTAGTCAAATTCATATTTTTAATACAAGCATGGTATATTCCAGTAATTCCATCAGCAAACAGCTTTAAATGGCTGTCAAAGTGCTGACCCACCCAAATTGAAAAGTTTTAACATTAGTTTCTTTTAAAACATGTAACTTAACGAACAATATTTTGACGTATTGTAAATCGCCTTTCTAGATTTTGAACTGTTCTGTCAGAAGTCAAAAATTCCAATGCAGGAATGGATTTACTTTTACTTTTATCTGAATTGTTTCAATATTCTGATACAAGGGGAAGCTCTGGAGGTGTTCCAATATGAAAACTCATTAAAATGGAAAAAAAATCCAACGAATATAAACATGGTGATTGATTTTGCCAGCCACGAAAAACTGTACAAAACAGAAACAAGAAAACCTGAAAGAAAAATAGCCTGCCTGTCATTACAGCACATCCAATCCAAAGCAGTGGATAACAGCACTTTCAGGAACTCGCCCAGATAACCCAAAAAAAATCACAACATCGAGAAGAAATTTGGGAAAAAAGTAAAATAAAACCCTTGTCTCACATTAGTCTGGAACATGGATTTTGTCTGAGAGTTCTTTATACAGTGAATTCTTCTTCATCGTTCTCTGGAGCTTTGCTTCGTCTGAGAGGGAGAGGGATTGGGGTTGGGGTTGGGGTTGGGGTTGGAGTTGGGGCTGGGATTGGGATTTCTGTTGGTCTTATTGGAGGAAAATAAGTGAGATAAACCGAACATTCCACCTTTCGATCCCTTTCCGCTCCTGATGCACACAGGCACATTCAAAACAGGAGTCACTCTGACATTTGCGGAGTAAGACCTTTCAAACCCCTTGCGACTGTAGTGAGCTTCCTTCTTTCTCATATTGAAGCTGCTCGGGCTGCTGCAGCTTCTCTCCAAACCCTTGAACACGATCTTTCCCGAAGCGTTCCTCCGTGGGCTTTCAGAGAATCTCTTGGGACTTGTGTTTCGAGCCCTTGACCTGTCGATCCTCGCTTTGGAGTCTTTATTATTCATCTGTTGCGCTACCGAGGGTTTCGTATTAACCCTCAAGGGCTTGCGGAGAATCGTGTCTTCGTTAATAGAATCCACAGAGTAGCGCGGCAGTTCGTCCAGATCGGGATCGAGAGACTGGACCGAAAACCGAGCCGAGGAGCAGTCAGCGTCTGAGTCGCGAGGCGGCAACAACGGTTGCGACGGCGAGGTCGAGGGTTCGATCCCTGCAGACAGCAGGCTCTTGAGGGATTTGGGATTCTTGGAAGGCTTGGGAGCAGGGGTCGGGGTTTGGGGTTTCTTGAGGCCGAGTAGCTCCTTCCACCTGCTGGAAGAAAACTTGGCCGTCTTCGGAGACGGATCCTCGGCAACAGCGTCGGAGTTCACCGTAATCGAATCCGAAACTACTGGATTACTATCAGGAATCGTGGGCTTAGGGAACTGAAAAGGAAGAAGCTTGCCCTGATGAAACAATTCATCTGCAGACATCATTGTAGAGCCCGAATGCGGATCCTCCGGCAGCGCCATGCAGAACTCAAAATCTTCATCGCCGCCGCCATGGATGCCTCTGTTGCCCTCCACGGACACTGCGACACTTCCAAAATCATTGGAGAAGGAGATTCTGGGGCTCTCAAACAAATCCGCGCAGGCCATGATTTTTTTTCACTACTGCATAGCAGTTAAAGACAAGCTTAAACGTCTAAGTAGCTAAATACAAAGTCGCGAGTTCGATACCCAGGGCAGAGCAGACCATACGACATTCGCTTTAAAGAAACGAATCTTCGATCAAATTTCCTGTGTCTTGGGCAATGATGGGCCAGAGTGGATTTGCAGCATCGGTCTGCTAAAAGGATTTGTAAGAGTCTACAGCTGCTGCGGCCTCCAATGGCGGACTGTTGTCAGTCTACTTGCGGAATTTAAATATTTGCATGAATTGGGTGGGGAAGTAAGGAGACATGCAGCCCCGTCAACGAATGGCGACAATTCACGCAGATTAATTATAAATGAATTCTGCCTCCGTCTTCTAACGGATTTTGCTCGCGCACAGGGCAGATGCGGCAGGGCCGAGGTTATGATGACGACGTGTAAAGGATTTTAAAAGGGCTGGGGCTCACTTCCACGTGGCTCAGAAGTAGCTGTCGTTTTCTTGCATTTCCCGAGCTGCTTTTGACTATTACGCCAATTAATTCTGGCCACGCCAGCTCCTTGAAAGTGAGGCTCTGCAAGGGCCAGGCTTGACCGGTTTTGACTGGGCAGCGGCCGGTAGACCGACAGAGAGTATGAGTGAGCTGGGTGATGTTGATATATCGGCAGTGTATGACTCAAGGCACGTGACTCTGATTCATGATGAGCGCAACGCATGGGTCATGGTTGTTATGGTATGCATCCATCTCCATGATGCATGCATCTCGCTGGCATGATGGTGGCCACATGACCATGAGTAGCTGATGAGCTGACCCTCGCAATATTTTTTAACCTTCACGGCCTCCTAAATATCCTTAACATTCAACGCTATCCAAAGGCCATTTTCAGAACTTCCTTGGGGGTTGGAATTTCAAAATAGATTCATGGTTTAAATTCATTGGTTTTCACACTTTTTAAATTATATTTCGTAGGAATTTTTGTAATTCCAAGTAAAAGCTGTCAAATTTCATAATTTTAGGTGCCTTATAAATTATTTTTGATGGTGCTGAATCTATTTCCACTATTAAAAACATGATTTAAACACTGCATCTACAAGATTTTTTGATTTTTTTTGCCCCAATTGGATATTCCTTCGTGACTCGTTTTAAATACTTCTACAACTCTTTTTCACAGTTTTAAGCAAAGATCTTAACGGTTTCATAAAATTTTAAACTAGATTTCATGAACAAATTACCCCACAGTAATTAACCTAACAACGTTAAAAGTTACTAACATTAATATTTTATTTTAAGGAATGAATTTATTGACATTTAATATGACCATTTAGAGTGGGAATTTACCCCACAGTGATTTGCCTTTAAATTCGATCCCTGTGTAGGGGTAACCTAACATCATTAATCTTTTATTTTAAGGAATGAATTTATTGACATTTAATATGACCATTTAGGGTGGGAATTTATAAATATTTGTCAATCCAATTTAAATATGTTAAGTTTTTAATTTTAACCATCTCATGATACTGAGCATCTCATTTATTTTGATAAAGTCAAAATCTTTGACTCTGTCCCTTTCCACTCCACTCTAACTGTGTCATTAGAGAAGTCCTAAAGATTGAAACGCATCCTAACAACTTTAATCGAGAAGATGAATACCAATTAAGCCATTCATGGAAACCCATTATCTATTTCTTGTCTTCTTAATCCAATCCCTCTAAATGTGATCACTCTTTTATTAAATCTAACCCTTCTTAAACCTCACCCTACGCCCTCTCCTCTCTTTTTTTCTCTCTATTTTCCATTTAATTCTTCAAATATTTTATTTGCTTTTTTCTCTTAAATTTAGTTAAATCCTCTAATTTTAGTTAATCATTTAAGTGCTTTCAAATTTTATGCATCTTCTAATTAATATTAATTTAAACTAAATAATTCTTTTTTATTTTTATTTTTAACTTACTTTAAATCAAATCAGTTCAATATTTCTTACTACTTTCTCATTAATTTTAAAATCTAAAAGTTTATACTAATACTATCATGTTATGAACTAATTAAAGTCGGTTATTGTTTGCCAATTCACCACCTTAAGTTAATCTAATTAAAATACATTTATATTATTTATTTATCATTGATAAATTAATTATGATATTTTTAAAACTTATGATAAAAAACTTATTAATTTTTTAACTTCTTATTAAAAAACGTAGTATTCTATCGTGACATAGATTAATTATTTCAATTACTAAAATTACAAATTTAATAAAATAAAATAAACTATTAATTTTGACTATTATGTCTAGGTATTTATTCTTGATTCATTTAATTCTGATTTAATTTTTAATAATTATTTTTTTTCCTTTATTTCTAACAATCTTATCTCTCTCTGAAGGCTACATCTTAACGACTATATTCTAACTCGATTTAACTAGGTGTAGCACTCTTCACTTCATCATAAAATCTTAATGTCTTTGAAGATGGGTGTAGTGTTCACCCCAAACAGGTGACATCAATAACAACACATAGTTTACTAGATGTATTCATCGTCATCATATAAAATTAATTATTTGGTTTAATTTTTTTTAAATAGTTAAGATTGTTAAGATTAATTATTAAAAAAATTATAAATTTAAATGTGATAAATATTTTTGAAAATATAAAATTTATTAAATTTAAAAATCTAATTCACCTGTCCACTTCGCATCCAAATTGGGAATAGTACAGATGAACTCAAGACTTTCAGTTCAGTGAAACTTTATTCTACAACCATTGCTAATTGAGCTATCCCAAACAACTATTGAACTTTTTATTTATAAATTCAAAATAATTTATTTATTTAATATGTATTTTAATAAAATACTTAAGATGATTAATAAATAAATGTTTATAAATCTACACGATTATTTCAATGACAACTTATCATATAAAATTAGATAAGAATGAAAATTCAAATTTCTCTAAATCAAAGAAATAATAAATAATACTTTTATTTATTATTTGCAAAAAATGTTAAGATAATTTTTCATTTATATAGAAATGTTTTTGTATTCTTTTAAGGAAAATGTTTAAATATTAATTATTTGAATTATTTCGTTATTAATAGAGTAGTTAGAATGTAGTTTTAGTAGTCATTTATAAAAACGGTGCTGACGATGTCGGATTGAAAACTCTTGATTAATGAAAATCTAATTATATTATTTTTTAATTTGATTCTCGCAATATTTTACTTCATTTTTAAAACCTCGCGGCCTTGTAAATATCTCTAACATTCAACGCCATTCAAAGGCCAATTCAAGAACTTTCCTGCGTAGTAGTGACATAACATCGTTTATCTTTTATTTTTGTTTTAAGGAATGAATTTATTGACTTTTAATATTGCCATTTGGAGGGGGATTTTATAAATGTGTCAGCGCAATTTAAATATGTTAAGGTTATTTTCGATAAACTAATAAATATTCGATTATAGTTTTTATGTTAAAAATGTTTTTTAGTTTTTATGTAAAAAATTTTTTAAATTAGATTTATTAAGTTTAACTAATGAATTAAAATAATTATATTTAACAAATTAATTAATGAATTAATTATTTTTTGGACCAAGTTAAATATAGTTGTTTTTGGTCAATTATAGTTGTTTTTTTCTAACCGTTTGAATGATCTCTCTATTTAAGCTATGTTTGGATCTAGTTCTTCATCTTGTCCTGACGATGAACCACACTTGTTGGTCCGAAATGCATGGACAAATGAATTTTGATGTGATTATCCCCAAAACCTGTCTAAAAAATATGTTAAAATTCTAACCCCTTATCATCATATTTAATTGATTATCTAATTTAAAATTTAATTAAAGATTTTAAAAGATAATTATGTTCTGATAACACTAAATTTATTTTATTATTTAAAGATAATTTCAAATAATAAAAATTTACAAATTCAATTAAAAATTATATAATTAAATTTAATAATAATGTATTAACAAAAAATCAAAACGAAACTTTTTATTTTCCTGCCATGTTTAATAATTATAGTTTGAAAAAATTTCATATTTTTTATGTTATTTAGAAATATTTAATGTGTTTTAAATATGGATGATTTTTCAATTAATTTATTTAAAATTTAGTTTTTTTTTTAATGATTGAATTATTACTTAGTGTCTTGTCCTAAGGAACTATAAACTTGACTTTCATTATTATGGTTAAGTTTTGCAATTTTAATTCAAGTTTCTGGAAAAATGTTGAATATTCTTATTTTTTCTATAAATTAAAAAAATATATATAATTTATGAGAATTTATTTCTAATTTTCCATTGGCTAAGGAAGCCTTGACGTGACATAATTCCCTTAGTGGAGGACTTTTTATTTTCAGTATTTGTCACATTTAATCATTTAAAAAAAAAAAAAAACTAATTTTGTAAGTGGCAATTCCTTTGGTGAGTGCTCTTACACTGTTAGGTCTGCTACTGCTCTTCCTAATGATGTCAAAACCTGACAAGGTTCCAGGTCCCTTATGTAGGCTAGGGGGGTGAGGGAGAGGGGATTCCTCCTCACCCCTACTTTTGTACAATGTATTAACATTCTAGGTTATAAATGCTCACATTCATTCATATAATTTCATCATCGAAGTCTTCCAAACCTTAGAGCCCTCTCCTTCACATATGGAGATCCTCTTCTATCCTATCATTTATCACCCAACAACGAGTTTTGATCTAATATTAAATTAGACAACATCAATCAAATATCATTATTTATTTATTTTTTTCTAGAAATTTTTATTGAAGAGTTTTAAGATGAAAAACCTTGTGATGGTGATCTTGGTTATTGTCTCGTTCCTGCTTGTTTATGGCAGCGGTAGGTTCTTCTTCCTCCAAACTCTGTACAATTTTTAAATGGAGATTTTCTCAATGGTTTTAACTATAGGACGTATTTGACAGGTATTTGAAAATATACATATGATAAATGCAATACACGCAAACATGAGCTTGTATTGTTTCCCATAGACCAAGCAAAGCTAATGTAAGTTTTTTTGCATTCTTAGGGCTTCAACATGTCATACCCATATGCAATATGACAAAACTGAGTGGATGTGTGCATGGGGGCTTCATGGGGGCTTCACTCAACGAACCTCTAACATAGCACACAAGTTCATGGCATACTAAACAATACCCTTAATTTGACTACATATTGGAAGACACCTCTAAAAATCACTTTATTACATCTTCCTAATTTCAAAAACCCCTACTTTCATTAGATATTGTAGGTATCCATATTTTCATTAACATTTTTTATACCCCTTTATATTTATATCCCTAGTATAGTGACATCTGGGTGACATGATGCCTCTATTATGATCACACATGAATTCTGCAATTATCTACAATACAACTTTGTCATTTTGATATACATTGTAGATGCATATTAGTTCTCTCACAATGCAATTACTCAACCCACACTCAAGCACATCTCACAATGACTTGTGGCATTTAATTATGGCATTTAAGGGTCTAAGGCACACAAAGATCAACCATGTTTTAGGAAGATTGATTATGTGCATGTATATGAAATGACATATAATTGATCTATATTGTTGTAGCGTGTTTACATTCTATTTCAAATATTAGAAATCATATATGCTAGAAAAAGGAAAAATGCAAAGAAATGCCAAACTTTCATTGGGATTGTTCTATATAATTTTATTGAAAAAAAAAGAGAAACTAATTTTGGTCCAAGGTGACACAGGTCCACTATGTGAAGACATTTTTAAATATTTTATATGGTCGTGGGCCATTTTCCTGCAATAGATAAGTTAAAGGGAGCACAATTCTCAAGATCGATGGCATCAGTAACATTGGGACCCATGCACACATGGAACCTGACACCACAAAATAATTGATCGTTATGCTAGGGGTTGCCCCAATAAATGGTTTGGGGAGAAACTATTGTTGGGAGATTGATGGTTGGGATAATCTCTGACATCACTATAGGGTGATACCACTTACCACCATGGGTGACCCCGTGAGAGGTAAGTGGTTTTCACTTTCGTCTTCGGCAAGCGAGCGTGACATTGAGGTGAGTGTGACAGTCAACATATCCACATAATGTCTAAATCACCCCTCCATTTCCACATCATCCCTACATGCCATCTTTCCATGTCATCTGCCACATCACATGTTCGTATTGTTTTGTCCACATTCAATTAATTCCTTTTCGCCCGCATTTCACCAATAAAACCCATTTTTTCCCCCAATTTACTCATTTTCACTCTGTTGTCTTGGTGACAATAACCTCCTCCAGCAGCATGAAGCTTCCAACTCAGCACTCCAAGTATACCAAGTATTTAAACACATTTACCACTATCAATTTTCGAAGAGAGGTTTAAAATGTCAAAGAAAGTTACCCTTTCAGGGTCTGCCACTCATATTCCCCTCATGGATACTAAACACGACATTTTTTATTCAATTTACCCATTGAACTTAATGGAATTTTTCCAAAATTTCCTAGCTAACCAAAATAAGTCGAAAGTTTATGATAGAATGGTCAAGTCTGCGTTGTTCTTTGCAATTGTCCCTCAAACTTATTAATTTCCAGAATTTATCACTTGGTTAACCTCCTCTCTATACCCTCAACAATGTTTCGTCATGACTTCCCTAGGGGAAAATGTTTTACAAGTTTATCCATTACTAATCCATTGCCTTTCCACAATCTGATTAGTATCTTCGATTTTCCGATGAGACCCTTCTGTCAACTTTTCAGAACCTATCAATAAAGGATTCTAGGAAATTGTATGCTTCCATTTTGCTTCCAAACACTATTTTACCTTCAAATTATGCTCAGTTCCCTGTTTCTTGCTTTGTTGAAGGCGTTGGACCCTTTTTGCAAGTAATCATGAGGATCCTTGGAAAGGATGATGCATCAATGATAGATGGTAAAGCCATGGGATTATTTCATTTGATGATGCAGACAGATGTGGTGTTAGATATTCTTGCATTTTGGGAGCAAACCATCAATTCTCGACTCCTTAACTTCAACATAACTGGATGTTTCAGATTTCCCTCTCTTCTAGTATATCTTTTTCTATATGTACATGTTGAGCAATTTATGGACATAGGATTGAATGTTTTAGATCTCAATAAGAATAATGTTGGGTTGTGTTATATTCTTTCCACGTAGTTAATAGTGGCTTTGAAGGGCATCCGTAACCCCACTTTATGGGGTTCGAGCCAGCGCCTCGGAAAATTTTGGTTTTGGACCCTATGTTAGGTTGGGCGGACCCACCTATGGTTTTGTGCATGATTTTC
>APFE030867468.1:0-13821 GCA_000404065.3 Pinus taeda
TGATGTGGATGGGATCCAAGCTGGAGGAATGGCTTTGAATTAGACACCAGTGGTTGTAATTCCTTCTTCTATCTAATACAGTGTTTAAACCTTTCTCCCATATGTTTGTATTGTTTCATAATGCTTATATGTGTGAATAGTATCTGATTCCTTTCACTTATATTCAATAGATAGTATGCTTTGATCAGTTCTTTGTTTTCTGTTGTGTTTACAGGGTACTTCTCAAGCATATTAAGTGTGGGAAGGAGCGACAAGATCAATACAAGGGAGATGAGAGGAAAGAAGAACTACAAGTAGGTATTCTTATCTTCTCGTCTTATCTGTTGCTTATAGGAAAAGTTTAAAGCAATTTAAACTGTTGTTCTAGATATAACTTCTCATCTAGGGAATTAGTATTTATTGGTAGATACCAAATTCTCCAAAACAAATTGCCGACCATAATGGGGAAATATCTTCTTGCCTAGTAGCTTATCCACCTCTTAGGACATCCTTGCAAACCTTACTTGTGTTCATTGATTGTATTTTAGCCTTGTTGAAGTGAATTTTGGTCAAAATTTGAGGTTAGATGACTCTTGAGTGGGCTCTCAAGAATCAGCGCAAGCTTAGTCAAGGGACAGTGCTCTGTAGAGCACCCTTGAGTGAGAGACAATGCTCTGCAGCGCAATTAGACCCTCTTTGACCCGCACTAATCCACCTTAGGTCAAATTCCCACCTTTGGATTGAGTTTTTCCCAAATTTCTTCTGTTTGATTGTTTGTAGATTGATCAATGAATGTCATGTCTCAGAAAACAAGTTTTTTATCTCCTTGTCTAGCCTTACTTTGACTTGATTTATTAATGTTTCTTAAATGTTTCTTTGTCATTATTAGTCTATAATCAAAGTTAGAATATATTTTATTAATCTTTGTTCGAAGAAAAGTGTCGTAAAGTCTTCTTTTCCTTCGAAACTGAATTGTCGTAAAAGTCTTCATTCTTATTAAAGATTGATTGATTGTATGTGCATATTTCCTTTTTGTTCATCATATTCACATTAAGGAAATCGAAAAGAAAAACTTGCATAGTTCATATTGTAGTTTGTGAATGCTTGAAAGGAATAGCTAAGGAAATTGAATTAGTTGTGCTCTTTGCTCTTTGTCAAAGATCTGATTGCTCTGTCCCTACTAGCTAAGGTTTTCATTTTTCAATTGAATGAAAATAATTCTTATCATATTAGTTGCATTTTAGGAATTGCAAACATACATCACGTGGTGAATTTTGAAAGGAAAATTATAAAGAAGATCAACTTAAAATTTATCTGAATTTACCTAATGGAGCATTGTCACTTAACGAAAAACATTTAGAGGTTCTAGGCTAGAGACGTGTTTCGGCATCGTAAAAAAAAGCAGATGTCACTAACTTGTCTGCAATACATCCCGAGTGTGATACCTCATTCCACATACGTGAGTATATCATATCTCGTCCATGTACCTTTGGGTATATAGCACGGTGTTACAGTACATAAAGTATATGGAATACTCTCACTGTGTGGTTTTGCATTAAACAACGCTTATATGGATTGGGCCTCCACGTACTTCCGAGTATATATGGGAGGAAAACACTAGGTTTCTATCCATGCTTAGGTAACCGAGTCGGTCGTCTTGTACACTATGATACACCAAACACAACATTTGGGGAGATTACTTGCCCATCCTTCTCGGTTAGCCAGGAGGTATTATGTAGTTCACAGTTGCTTGGTAAACCTTTTGCCTAGATTATCCCTCTTTTGTTTTGTTATATTATTTTGATTAAAATAAAATTAATTGACCACGGATAACATCCTCCACACTCGCTCCTTAGTTAATCTTAGGTTGAAACATATGGCGACAAATTTGGAGTCCACCAATCAAGGAATTACTTTTGATGGGAATCCTAGTCCTTTTCCTCCTTTTGGAAATATTGGTGCTCCATGTATGGCTACATTGTCCCTTCCAGGATTTACCATTGGCTTTCCAGTATGGTTGTTTTCAACCTCCTTGGTTCAAAATGTCGCGATTTCTCCGCAATCGAGTACACCTCCAACTGGACAAAATTAACCTCCAGTTGATCCTAAAGTTCACCCTTTGCCTTCTTCCTCGGTTGTTTCTTCCTCAGTTTCTTCCTCCTCACCTGGTGAAAGTATTGGTATTAGTAACTAGGTGGCTAAGAAGAAGAAGCAAATTCAGTAGAGGGGCAACCAAGCAACCATTGCTTTGAATGCAACAGCTAATGAGAAACTATCCATCAAGCCTCACAAAGTTTCATATCCATTCAAAATATGTGCAGGAGACCATATTCTTCAAAATATTCCTCATATCTTAGAAGAATGGTCTTCTCGTTCACATCATCCTGTGTCATCAACTTCTTGAGATGATGATGGTGATACACCATCAACTAGTGGTAGTAAATTTCATGGAAATAAGGGTAAAGTTAAATTTCCCTATAGGTTATGTGAAGGGAATCACCCCATTCACCTTTGTCCCTATTTGGATGAAGCCAAAAAAGTGTTGGATAATCGTCCTCCTTCGCAGCAGTGACTTCCATCTGGTTATAGGAAACTCTCCCTTAATCCTTCACTAGTTACTGACCAAAATCAACCATTAGTCAAACTGACTCTCTCTAAAAGTGAATCATATGAGTCTATACCCGACCCAAATCAACAGGTCAAGGTAATAGTTGACCGAATTTCACTTTCATCTAATCATACCTTTCCCAAAGAGAGTGAGTATTAAACCATTCAGGTTCTTTCTGTTTCTTCAAATTCTAATGAGCTTAGGGGCAATCCTCTTGTTCCATCAAAACAGGAGTAAAATCCTCCCATTCTCTTAAATCAAGGGGATAATTCTCTCATTTCTATGCTTCCCCCTCCAAGTAGTCTGGTCACTTCCTTTGATTGGAATCGGCTAGTAGGATTTCGTCTTCCTTCTTATGTGCCTTTCCAGATCATAGTACGGGTTTGTAATATGATTGTATCTAGCACTATTATAGATGAAGATGCATCTGTGAGTATCCTTTCCTCAACTACTTGGCAAGTGCTCCGTTCGTCGCCACGTGTGTCAGTTACTCAAAATATGTTGGATTTTAATAGAGGAACCAATCAACCATTAAGGATCCTTCCTCAATTTCCTATTACTTTAAGAGGAAAAATCATTTATCTGAATGTGACAGTAATCCCATGCCCTTTAGATTACAATTTACTTCTTGGTATCATCCTTGCCACAGGTTAATTATGTGGCAACCCGTTCCATACCTACATCAACTAACAATCAATTCAGTGATGTTGTACATAATGTATTGGGGGCATTGGAACGAGATCTCTCCTTCATGAAATCTTATGAATTGTGATCCAAGGACATGAGGATAGTTCTTTTACTATGTCAACCTCGTTAAAAAATGAAACAGATCTATGAGGATAGTTCTTTTACTGTGTCAACCTCGTTAAAATATGAAACATACCCATAAGGATAGTTCTTTTACTGTGTCAACCTCATTAAAAATTGAAATAGCACCCATGAGGATAGTTCTTTTACTATGTCAACCTCATTAAAAAATGAAACAACTACCATGAGGATATTTCCTTGTCTTGTATCAACCTCATTAAAAAATGAAACAAAGGGTATGAGGAGAGTTCCTTGTCTTGTGTCAACCTCGTTAAAAAATGAAACCAAGGGTATGAGGAGAGTTCCTTGTCTTGTGTCAACCTCGTTAAAAAATGAAACCAAGGATATGAGGATAGTTCTTTTACTGTGTCAACCTAATTGAAAAATGAAAAAGGCCCATGAGGATAGTTCTTTTACTATGTCAACCTCATTAAGAAATGAAACAGGTCACATGAGGATAGTTCTTTTACTGTGTCAACCTCATTAAAAAATGAAATAGGTCTACGAGGATAGTTCTTTTACTGTGTCAACCTCATTAAAAAATGAAACAAGTCACATGAGGATAGTTCTTTTACAGTGTCTACCTCGTTAAAAAATGAAATAGGTCCATGAGGAGAGTTCCTTGTCTTGTGTCAATCTCGTTTAAAAATGAAACAAGGAGTATGAGCATAGTTCCTTGTCTTGTGTCAAGCTCGTTAAAAAATGAAACAAGGAATATGAGCAGAGTTCCTTGTCTTGTGTCAAGCTCACTAAAAAATGAAACAAGGTCCGAAGTTCCAAGTCGAGTCCTTGATTAGATCTCATAAAGTCCTAGTCGAGTATCTCACTTGATCTCGTCAAATAACCTTCATTCCATCCCCCTGATAGCCATGCGTATTTGACTTAGGTGAATGTAATGAAGCTTGGGGGGAATGCACCTAGTGGTAAAGTTAAGTTTCCCTATAGGTTATGTGAAGGGAATCACCCCATTCACCTTTGTCCCTATCTAGACAAAGCCATAAAGTTGTTGCATAACCATCCTACTTAACCACAACAACTTCCATCTGGTAACATGAGACTCTCTCTTTCATCATGTTGGGGGCATGTAAACTAATCTCAACACGGTTCTTCATTTCAAGCTTGTGTAAAAATGAAATTGAACCCAAGCATAGTTCTTCATTTTAAGCTTGTGTAAAAATGAAATTGAATCCAAGCATAGTTCTTTGTTTCAAGCTTGTGTAAACATGAAACTGAATCCAAGAATAGTTCCCTATCTTTCAAGCTTGTGTAAAAATGAACCCATTTCCATTTTTTAGCCCTTGTGGTTGCCATTCTATTATCCTTTTTCATCAAATGAGCCTTGGTTGTTTTCATCCCATCGCCACCATCCCTTTGGCCAATCGTACACTTTTACTTGGTTGTTTTACCCGTTTTTAGGAACACTTGCAATGAGTGGTCTTATTAGCTAGCCTCTTCACATAAATCAACATGTTTTGAGAAGTTCCAAAATCACCGGAACTAGTTTTTATCCTATAGACCACTCGTTCCTCAAAGTGGAGTCCTCTTTAAGCTCTTTTCAGACTCTCTAAACATGAAAAGATTGTTGAGCGCTTGTCCTTTCCAGCTCGTTAACGGATTGGAAACGATATGTCTCTTGTATTATTTTATGCTTTTTCAGGCTTGAGATATTAATTTACGAAAAAGAATGTGGAGTTTTCTTTTTGTCCCTTTTCAAATTATATGAACATGAAAAGGACCGATTTATCTTTGTCGTTAAACTCATTATAACATAAAATAGCGACAAACTTGTCCATCTAGACAAGACTTAGTTTCACCTTCGCTAGACTCGTTAAAACATCAAATAGCGATGGATCCACCCAAAGGGTGAAATTATACAACAAGCAGGTCATTCTTGAACATGACACTTTCACTCCATTTTCGTGACTATCTGGGTTGGGTTATTAGCTTGATAGCTATCACACCATTGGTCTATCATACCATCCATCACTTTGTTTGGGTCAAAGATACCAATTCATTTCAGTGTCACCAACATGTTCAAGAGAAGTCATTCAATCAAATTAATCCTTTGCAATACTCATAAACCTTCATTTTCATGACCACCATTCTTGAACCTTGTGTCGTCAGTCAAATTCCATCTCCAAAATCATTACACTCGTTTCATGTCATCAATGTGGGATACATCAAGGCCTTCCTACAATGAGTTGCTTCTTGTCGACATCAACACATTATCCAAGAAGTTGACTTAGAAACACTCTCCCAGTACCTTGAGGCTTGCATACATCAATGGTAGGTTTCTTGCTTCCGATGATAGGTTGACATCAATGGCCTTCGACCAAAAGACTTTGTATGATGTTTGATATCAAATCATCCATTCACACCATGCAGAATGTACTATAATACCTTGAGGATCATTTTCATTATCGGTGATTTCTCTCGCATCTATTAATAGCTTACATAATTTACTGGTAATCAGATGGTGTCTTCCCATGTTCAACTTCATATCACATATTCACATGGTTGGACTCATACTTGAACAAATGATTGAACGAGATAGAAGACCCCGGATCTATTTTCATCCATCTGGGCTGCGATTTCAGGAGTACTAAATCATAAGTACAATGGATTTACATTGATAGTCATTCCGATCATGGGTCTATATCTGTAAACAACTGTCTATGTACATGTTATGAAAGTTTATAAGCTGAGCATGGGTATGCCTTCCCTCTGCAGTTCATTTAAAATCAAATATCATGATATATGTGTTGTAATTGATGTAGGTCACCTTCCACTTTGATACCTCCTCATCACATTGTAAAGCATTTCATTCAACATTGGCATTTTTCTGACTTTGTGCTTTAGGGGGCAGTTGTTACAGATCCATTTGGGCACATCAATCCCAACATTTCGATCAGTGTTTTAGGGCTCATCAAACCCTAATTTCAGTTTCTTCATGCCCTAAACAAGTCACCCCTTTGAATGCCTCCTTCCCAGATAGTTTCATGACTTGAAGACATCCAGAAATAGCCTCTAGAGGGACTAGCACAGGTAAGCCCTTGTTAAGGTGTGCCGCAGAGCAGTTGAGTCCACTGCCAAGGTGCTCTGCAGAGCACTTAGGCTTCCTTTCACCTGTGTTGGGCGAGAATGAGTGAAATTCACATAGGGTTTGGGGAATATTGTTATATTTTGGAGTCGTCAAGAAGGTTCCCTCACTTATCAACTCCTATGGGCTCGAAAATGGATGAGGAATGAGTTAAGGTGCATCCTATCCTCTCATCCCTTCCTCCATGGAACTAATTCTAAGTATGGGAGGCCATTCAATTCCACCATTTATGACAAAAACTCCTTCATCTTCCTATAAATTAACCACTCATCTAAGTGATCAGGGGCTGGATTATGTTGAATTGTAAGGAGATAATGCTGCTATGAGATTTGGCTTTGAAGCAAGTATTCTAATGCTACAAGTTTTTCATGCTTTTGATGTGATGTGGACGGGATCCAAGATGGAGGAATGGCTTTGAATCAGACACCAATGGTTGTAATTCCTTCTTCTATCTAATAAAGTGTTTGAACCTTTCTCCCATATGTTTGTATTGTTTCATAATGCTTATATGTGTGAGTAGTATCTGATTCTTTTCACTTATATTCAATAGATCGTATGCTTTGATCAGTTCTTTATTTTCTGTTGTGTTTACAGGGTACTTCTCAAGCGTATTAAGTACGGGAAGGAGTGACAAGATTGATACAAGGGAGACGAGAGGAAAGAGGAACTACAAGTAGGTCTTCTTATCTTCTTATCTTAGCTATTGCTTATAGGAAAAGTCTAAAACACTTTAAACTGTTGTTCTAGATACAACTACTTATCTAGGGAATTAGTACTTATTCGTAGATACCAAATTCTCCAAAACAGGTTGTGACCCAACTCCCCCAATTCATAGGGTGTAGTCCTGATATCTAAGCCATAGTTCCAGGCCAACCTCCAGACCACTTCCCATAACTGCCTGAGACTTTCCATGATCATAATTGAAATGGAAACAAAGCTAAATATTCAAACCCAAATCATAAACTTGACCTAGATTGCCTAGAACACACTAGACATTTCATCAAACACATGGAAAACATGTAAGCTACTAGTCATAAATGCATATCTAATCATAACAGTTTGAGATTCATATGAGAATCACCAGCAAGTCCCTATGCCATCTCCACATAATTGCAACAACACTTATTAGTCCATATGTTCATCAATCAATTAATAACTAAACAATTCATGACAAGAGCCATAGATGATATACATCATATAACCAACATATAACCGGAAAATAACCAACATAGAAACCAACCATAATATCACCAACATAATCACTACAAAGATACATGAATCATAGTAGAAGAATAGTTCTTATTAATATATGAAGATACCAAGCAAGTCAAGGACTTTTGCATACCATTAGAGAAATTTTGAGGTCTAAAATGGGCCTCCTAATGAATAATATAAAATAATAGTGGAAATAATAAAATAAGATTAGATTACCTCATCAAGTTTTAGAGGGAAAAAAGAAAAACTTATTTCTCAACTCATATTTTCAAATTATCTCCCTATGATTTTACTGAAATTTTGTACGGGAGCACTCATTGGAAGCATAATTTAATTTTCCTTCCAAGGAATACCCATGTTGCACACTTGTGATGGACACTACTATACAAAAAATGTGAAATACATGAAAAATGTGATTACTCACATTTTTCGTGTAGTAGGGTCCTTAGAAAGTATGCAAAATGGGTACTCCTTGGATGAAAAATTAAATTATGCATCCAACAAGTGCTCCCACCCAAAATTTTAGTAAAATCATAGGGAAATAAGTTGAAAATACGAGTTTAAAAAGTAGTTTTTTTTTTTTTTACTCGAAAAATGGTGAATCATCCCACATGGTTGACATCATCATATTTAATACTATTGGTTCTTATAAAGTTGATTTTTGTTGTAAATTTTGTCTTTGAGGCCCATATTTTAACTCAAAATTTATCTAATGCACCTGACCATAGATTGGGTTGAACCAAATCTCTCTTCAACCAATCATCCCCATGCCATATTCCAAGCATGAATGTGGGATCTCATGGAATAAACCAAAACTAAACCAAACCAAGGCTTCTAGAGGACAAACCTCTTCAACCCTCAACCACGGTGATTCAATCGCCACGATCAGAAATCACTAACACCAACTAGATTGGTCTCTACTCAAGTTGTCCAGAGATCCAGGAACTAGTAACTGAACCCATAGCCTTCCAAGGATCTAGAGTGTTTTTCTGACCTAGATCTAGGGACTAGTAACTCAACCCACCAAGAGATCCAGAGTGTTTTTACTAACCTAGGCTCTAGGACAAGTAACTCAATACAAGTTGTTCTAGGGCTTCCAGAGCGTGTCTTCCAACCCACGACCATAAGGAATTATGAGCACCAATCAAAAAACAATCAATTGGAAAAACCCACAACACCATGGTTATCCATAAAATGGAAAGGCGAGGCTAAAACCACTGTTAATCTAGGAAAATCTCCATGCCAGTGATAACACATAACCATAAAATCATATGCATATACAATGCGTCCATAAATCAACAAGGAAATCACACATGAAACCTATTACTTGCAAAGTAATCCAGTTGTAGTTGTTGATCCACTTGTTCCCTTGCCCTTTCCTACTTTTCTGTTCCTTCTTTCTCCAAATCTAATGAATTTTAAAGTGCTTCAAAAATGCTCCAAGATTTCTCTAAGTGTGCAAGAGTATGAGCGAATAGAAGATATATCCAAAACTGAACTGACGAAAGGTTAACCAGCCAAAGCTGTGCACTGATCCTTAAAATCATTTTTATCATAGAGGCCTCTATTTTTTTTGTTTTCCTACATTTTTCCTTCAATTTCCCTCTCATGCAAATATATGTCTCTTCACCTTCCATTTCTCTTATTTTCCTCTATTTCATAAATAAAATGTCAATTATTGCCACTTTTCCTTTTTCAATGTCTTTGATGATTACCATAGCCACTAATCAATCATTAGTGATGTCCATCACTATGTTTTTCCCAACATTTAGCTTGGAATATGTGTCTCATGACCTTTTTCTTATTTTATTTACATAGAAATTCAACCAGGAGTTGTTACAAATCCCTTCCCATTGGGGGAACACTGTCCTTGGTGTTCAATGAAACCTATGACCAACAAACTGCTAAAGACAAAACATACTACCCATGGAGCTTTATAAAATGGCTTGATGCAATATTTACAATGAACAACTACTGAAACCATGAACAACATATCAAACATGACAATCATACTGTGTATTGGAGCTTTATAACACATCTTATAACAGTATTTACAACAGCATCCATATACATATACCAAAAACTCATTTGTTCGAACCAAAAAATAATGAAGGATACATATCCTACATCTAATCAACCATCTCCCATGTAGCTTCATCAAGCCCCAAGTGTTTCCACTGCACTTTAACCTACTTGATTGCTTTTTTCTGGAGCATGACATATTTCCATTGCAGTATGCATTTTGGTTTTGGCTGAAATTATCCCTCTGGTTCTACTTACAATACAGACTAGTCAATCACATTATCAACATCCTATACATACTTCTTAAGAAATGAAACATGGAAAACATCATGGACTTTCATTGTCAGAGGCTATGCAAGTTGGCAGGCCATTGGTCCAATCCTCTCAAGGATCTTGAAAGGCCAGAAATATTGAGGTGTCATTTTGGCACATGATTCAATCCTCAAGGAGCTCCTCTTGGGCTTGATGCACAATTATATATGCTCCCCAACCTAAAACTCATTGGATCACTCCAACTGATAGGAGTATTACAAATCTACCCATAAAGTGCCTCAAACAGACTCATCTTCAAAGATTCCTAATACCCATTATTATACACAAAATCAACCAATGGAAGATATTATTCCCACTTCTGTTGTTGATGCATGAAATACATCCTCAACATGTCTTCAAGAATCTTGTTGACCATCTATGTTTGTCCATATGTTTGCGGATGATAAGTTGTATTGAATGCCAACTATGTCCCCAAACTTACAAACAACTCTTTCTAAAACCTAGAATTTAACTTGCATCTCTGTCAGATACAATATTCTTAGGAACACCATGCAACCTCAATATCCCCCTGATGAAAACCTGAGCTACCTCACTAGATGAATTCGTAGACTTAACTGCAATGAAGTGCACTACCTTACTCAACTTGTCAACAACAACCATGATGGAATAATTTTGCTTCGATGTCCTCGACAAACCTGTAATGAAATACATGGAAATGACCTCTCATTTCCACTTTGGAATCGAAATTAGATGTAATAAACCACTTGTATGCTTAAACTCTTCTTTTACATATTTACAATCCAACCATTTCGCAACAAACTCAACCACCTTTTTCTTCAAGTTCAACTAATGATAGAACCTCTTAATTGTTGTCAATGTCTCCTAATATCCTAGGTGAACTGAATATGGTTTGAATTGAAACTCTTTCAAGATAAGCTTTTTGATCTCAATGTCACCTTGTACATAAATCTTGTTCCTAGAATTGAACAAGCCATATTCTATAAGATGATATTCCTCATCGCTATCACCGACACCCTATTATTGTAACCTGTGCATCAATTGTTGACACATGTCATAATGTTTTCCTTCCTACAAGATCCACTCCTGCAAGTCTGTCCTATAAGAACTCGCTGTTGCAATATGATTCACCTGCACTCTCTACAAACAACATATGTAATCATGTTCTTTTTTCCCTTGATGTACCTAATCTCGAAGTCAAAATCATTGAGAGTAGCTACCATCTAGCTTGTCTGGCATTCATATTAGGTTGATCAAATAAGTATCTCAGCCCACTTTGATCACTCATCAAGACAAACCTCCTACCAATAATATAATGTCTCCACATCTTCAATGCATGAATGATAGTTTCCAACTCAAGATCATGTGTCACATAGTTTTTCTTGTGCTCATTCAACTACCTGGAATCATAACATACTACCTATCCTTCTTGCAACAAGACTAACTAAGTCCTCCATTGCAAGCATTTGTACAAACCACAAACTCTTTTTCAGGATCTGCAATCTTCAAGGCTGGAGAATTTGTAACCAAATGATTTAACTTCTCAAAACTAGTTGCACACACCTCATTCCATTCAAACTTCTCCACTTTTCGTTGTAATGATGTAATAGGATAGGAAATTTGTGATAATTTCTTGATGAATCACCTGTAATAACATATTATACCCATGAATGATCTGAATTCATCTACATTCCTAGGAGCTTCCCATTACATGATAGTTCTGATATTTCCCAGTTCCACTATTATACCTTCCTTGGAAACAACATGTCCCAAGAGATGAACTTTTGTCTGAAAGAAACTACACTTAATAAGCTTGTCATACAACTGATTCTTCTCAACAATCTTAACATTGTTGCTAGGTTTGTTCTTCCTCATTATTAGAATATATCAATATATTATCACAAACTTGTCCAGATAAGGACGCAACATACTATTCATCAAACACATGAAAGTAAGACCAAAAGGAATTACTCCAAACTCATAATGTCCCTACCTGGTACAGAATGTGGTTTTGTAGATGTCCTCATCTTTGATGTGTATCTGATTATATCTCGATCTCAAGTCAATATTTGAGAACATTGTTGCTCCCTTCAACTAATCAAATAAGTCATCAATTCGTAGCAAAGGATACTTGTTCTTGATCGTGACCTTGTTTCGCTGCCTGTAATCAATACATAACCTAAGAATACCATCCTTCTTCACAAACAATATTGGTGCACCTCAAGGTGACACACTTGGCCTAATGTATCCATTATCGAGCATTTCCTTAAGCTTCAACTTAAATTCCATCAACTATGGAGTGGTCATCATGTATGGTGTCTTAGATGTTGGTGCTTCTCTTGGTATCAACTCAATAAAAAAATACACCTCCCTATGAGGTGGTAACTCTAAAATATTTGCTGGAAATACATCCTAAAACTGCTGAAAAATTGGATACCTCTTCAAGACTTTAGCATCATCAACATCCTTTCCTTTATCACTATAAATATGAACTACAAAAAATACACACACTTTCCTGCTACTACGTGTTTCCTACATAGTTGTAACCATTCTCACTAACATGGCCTTCTTCTTACCCTGCAATATTCTCCTCTCCTCATTGTCATCCAAGACCACAATAGCATTCTCGTAAAAATCTAACTTAGTCATGTGAATGTTCAACCAATCCATACCCAACAACATATTGTATGATCCAAACTCTTTTCATAGTACCTATAGCCAACTGCACCAACCAAGAGTTTGCATGCACTTATTTATTCAATCAAGACTTATCCACCTAGTCAAGATTGATATAACTATATTTAGATCCAATTAAATCAAAATAGAAACAACTTGATCAAAAATATTACCTTTCATCTTGATAATATATGCTTGATGGTTAGCATGCATATTATCCAATGTTGCATAAATCGGAGGAATACTATGTCCAACATTCCCAATTGTCTGTGCCTCCTAAGCACTATAAATTTGTGGTATGTCACCCTGATGATGTGGAAAATCTCTGTTGTGATTCTCTCCATCACAAGTCCAACATTGCAAACACTTCCTTCAATCACCCTTGTTCCATTCCTCAAACTGAAATCTCTATCCTCTATCAATTGCATTGAATTTCCTGTATGGTGTTGCATTCTCCTTTTACCCGTATCTTGAGGTCATCCTCGCTTCTTATCCCACTTTCCCTTTTTCTTGTCATTATATTTCCAACCCTTATTAGGTTCTGACTTACACTTAGACTTCTCATAACAATGTTTCAACTTCTCAATTACTTCCTCCAACGTCTGAGGCTCATCATACTTTATATGATATTTAAATGCTAATTGAAATCCACTAATGAATCTTTGAAACTTCATCTTCTCATCCTTAAGATATGTTACATACCTCAATAGCTCTAAAAAATTAGTCGTGTATTCTTCATATGTCATAGATGTCATCTTCAACTTGTAGAAATCCTTAGCATTGCTATCATAGTATCTCTCTGAGAAGTACTTCTTCCTGAAAGGTATTTTGAACTCATGCCAACTCAACTCCTCTGTCTTGATGCCTCTAACTTGTTTCACATCTTCCCACCAGATGTTTATCTTTCCTTGAGACTGAAAATAACTATCATGGCTTTCATATTCTCTATATAATCATGCATCTTGAAGAACTTCTTCATGCCAAACATCCATTTTTCCGCATTTTCCGGTTTCTTCAACTCTCCATCAAAGATAGGAGGCTTGGCTTTCTTGAATTCATCTAGAAAGTACTAATTCTCATTGTAGAAATTAATGTGTAGATTCTAAACTACTCATGAAATTTT
>APFE030867470.1:0-11379 GCA_000404065.3 Pinus taeda
TATCAAAGAGGTCCTTAAAAGTTTTCAAGGCAGTCCATGCATCTGTGGCATTCTCTATATGTACATACATTTCATCATTCACAGACGATTTAATAAGAGCTAAGGCTTTAGCATTCTTGATTTCCCATTTTGCCAGTGGATCTGCATCTGTGGGTTTATTCGGCTTAACATCGCCATCACATATTCCTTGCCATAATTCATTGTAAATAAGTGTGCTTTCAATAAGACGATGCCACGTTTTATAAGATTTGGTGCCTTCTAGTTTGTCGGAATCAGAAAATAAGTTAATCAACTTAGACATTTTTAGCGATGAAGAGATGCACCAAGAAGCAGAATAGAAAGGACGAGATAGTCAACACAACACACCACGCAAAAAACACGATCTATCGGGGCTTGGCCTTGACCCTCGAATAGTCGTCAAAACAGGAGAATATTGACTGAGCTTTGCACTTGGCTCTAGTCAATTTCTCAAATTATTACAGGGCAACTTTCAAAATTTTGACTTTTTACAATGGTGCCTTGCACAGTCAGATAAAAAAAAATTACCCCCCCTGAAAGCAAAAAATAGTTTGAGTTACAAATATGATGATCCCAATTAAAAAAAAAATAACTCCAAATTATCAAACACACCTTATCTCTCCAAATTACAAATAAAACTCCTTATTACTCCAAAAATCATAAATTTCACAACACCATCCTTATTACTCCATGACATGACTTTAAAAAAATACTTTTAAAAACCTCACTTATCACTCCATTACTCCACACCTTATCACTCCATGACATGACTTTAAAAAAATACTTTTAAAAACCTCACTTATCACTCCATTACTCCACACCTTATCGCTCCATTAAAAAACCTTCATAATCACTTTACATAATAATGGGATAAAACATTTGAAATCACTTTACAAAAGTGATTTTTAAAAATGACGTGAAGATTTAATTTGGGAAAAGTAACTAATATGAAATATGTATTTAATGACCTCTGAGTGGAACGATTTGTGTTTCCTTCACGGCTTTCCTTTTCTTGAATTTGTTATTCTGCGTGGATTTCAAATTCCTGCCGGCACAAAACGCAGCAAGAGCCAGAGTTGGGGTCGGTCCCCTGGTGTGGAATAGTAAAGTTGCAAAATCCGCACAGCAATGAAAGCTCCAGCGTGATTGATCAGGCAACGGTAAGTCTGTGGTGTGAAACCTTCGGCATCAAACAGTGTTTACGGAGAGCTGATTCCCGTGACTCTCCCAGGATGGCATCTCGAGTATTGTCGAGGTCTATTATATCTTCAGCCACATCTGCACTTCATTCAAATGGGTGCAACACAGTCAGCGTGAGAGCCGCATCAGCAGGTGATGGCAGCACCGGCTCATCTGCCACCGCCAGACCACCTTCGTCTTCCGGTACCAATTTGGTGAAGCGGTCTATTCAGAAATGATATCGTGAGCTCTCGAAGGCGCTCAGCAGAGTACAGTATCCCATTAATGGCCGAAGTTGCGTAATTCGTTGGTCGCGCAGGCCAAGTTAAGATTCAAGAAATACAAAAAAAATATTCAGTTCTATCAGAGGATACCAAAATGACAATGAATGATGCAGGCGTATACGATTCGGTGGACCAATCCTTGATTAACACATCACTATAATTTTTCGTAAATACTCAACATCAACAGGATCCGCCCCGAAATTAAATTTCCCCAGCATTTATGTAGAGAAGGCGAGTATACACAGAATAGGCCATCCAATATGGCACTAAAATAATAGAAATTCAACACAATGATTTTGATAATAATTCAAGAAAAAATTGATTTTCGAATTTTAAAATCTAAAATCAATAAAAAAATTTCTCTTCTCTTTTGAACAAAATTTTGACAAATTTCATACCAATTATCTGCTCACCAACTGAATGGAGTTTTCCACGACTTTGTTGAGTTGGAATCTCCTCAAATCCATTGCAACATTACTGGAGCTCTGATACCACAATAATGGCAGAAGTGTCCTTAGACACATAATTTTATTAATCAGAAAAAAATAATTAATAATTGAATTGCAAGAGCTTACACCCGAACAACCAAACACTCTTGCAATGAGCTATTTATAAGCTCCATGTCCTAACTACCTCTAGTTATGGATCACTTATTAAATAACAAGTGTCCATTTACAATAAATGATATTCAAACCAACTAGCTAACTAATCTCCTAAAATAGAGCCTCAGATACGACACATTTGGAGAGTCATATCTAGTTACAACAATATGCTAATTCTAAAGTCTCCATTAAATAATTAAACATTCTAGAATAATAATTATTAATTTAATATCTTAAATTAATAATTATTTTATTCTAATTTTATTCTAATTTTATAACCTATGATAAAAAAGTATTTTTGGATCATCTAACAAGAATGTAATAACCCTTGGAAATATTAGAGAGGAACACAATAGAAAATTTCGAAAAAATGCATGAGGAAAATTCTTGTACAATATTCACAACGTGCCGTTTGCAATACCAAAATGCATAGTCATATTTCCGTGAGGATTCCTCGCTTTCACCAAAAAAATATACATTAACAGTAATATCAGAAGTTTTTCTCTCAACAGGACACATATGAAAAATGTCGGCATAGATGAAACCTTGGTCGAGAAATCCCAAAACTTGTAGTGGTTGAATCAACATAATAGACCCTAGGTTATAAAATTACATAAAAACAACTATAACCAGACAAAGAATTTCAAAACCCTAAGGCCTAGCCCTAGTCAGTTAAAGCATTGTCTCTAGATAGACTAAGAGACCCAGAATCTCATCAAATGAAGGTTTACATAATTCAAACAAAAATGAGTTGGGCTTGTATGACAATTTCAACTCCGCGAAAATAGCATATACCAAATAACTAAAAGACAGGTCCAAGACTTATGACAAGTATGAATCCTCAGACCATGGAACCATTTTCACTATATCTCATACCTATTTAAGTCGATGGATGGACCTGGAGAAGCGACAACCGGAGAGAAACCACAAGGATGAAAGCCTATAAAACCTGGTAGAACAATGCGAAAGTCAGGGATTCATAAACATAGTGAGAAGCAGAAACCAAAAAAAGAAAAACATAAACTAATTGTAGTCACTTACCCGGGGAGTTGTTGAATACCTCTAGCTTGTCGAGAAGCTTCCCTAGCATACCCAGTCTAGGTTTTATAGCCATGACAGAAACTGATGGCAAACAAAGATAGTAAGATATGGAACCCTCTACCAGAAGCTGGAGCCAAAACCCTCGACAACAAAAATGCAAACAGAAAAACCCCAATCCTAACCTGGCTATGGCTTAAAGTTCTTCGACTCAGCCTCCACCGTCAGATGATCAGAAGCAAGGAGAGCCCTAGATGGGGCATGACCAACCAAGTAGGTGGAGGCCAGCTGTAGATCATAACTAAGACTCGTGAAGCAGCGGTTTCACTTCCTTAGGAAGGTGGCCAAACCCTATTAAAGAATACCGTAAAGGAGGCGGTACCAGTTGCAGTGTCCATAGTGTAAGGGTTTATGAAATAGATTAAACGATTTTACCATGGGAACCAATATTCAATGACTATAGTAATTATATGTTACGTTGACCCCTTGTAATCATAAGAAATGTACCAATACATAACTGCATGTCATAAGACTATAAAACTAAATCCAATTGGTATTTTTATCAATAGTAGTTGTTTTCAAAGTAAAGGTTTAAAAATTTGTTAAAAAAAAATATTAATATGTATTTATTTGTTTCATATGGATATGTGACACTACAAGTCACATGGGAAAAAAATAGGTTTTGGGAACTTTCTTCCTCCTTTAAAGATAGAGAGAAGGTGTTCGAAATAGTGGATGATTTCTAGATTAGTGAATCCATTATTTATAGAAAACTACAAATACTCTGTAGCTATGTCCCTTTTAAGTAAAAATAAAAAGTTGGCTACATTTTTTCCCTTTCGTTCAACTTGTTTGGAGAGGATTTTTTTTTTACTGTATTAATGTAAATTTTAAAAATTAAAAGTAATTGACCAGTAAATCATTAATCATCATTAAGTGATGATTCGGGAGTTTATTTTGAGTTAATAATTGTTAATTATAGTTTTAATAATGTAATAATATTAATTTAATAGAAAAAAATATAGTGTCATTCATAGAATCGTTTTTCAATTTGAATGGAATTTTTTGTTTTTTTACAATGGCATTTTATATTAATATATGGTGTGGAATAATTTTTTTTTTACCCACCTTGAATAAGGAGTGTTATTTATAGCACCACTTTTTGATTTAGAGGAAAAATAAGCACTAATTATAATTCTAGAAAATGAGAATTTTGGAAAAGCATTTTTAAGTTTGTAACATTATTAAATATTAGATAATTTTTCGTGGTAAATTTATAAAGATCATAATTTTTTTTCATTATGAATCAATGAATTGTCCTCTAACATGTATTTAGGTGGTGTAGTTGACACACTCAAGTTTCAACATTGTGTGGGACAAAGTCTAGTGATTTAGGAGATTGTTTTTAAGATATTGTCATTGGAAAGGTTGAAGGAAAACAAATAATAATAGATAATACGTAATCCGACTCTTTGATGACCACATTTTCTATATCTCAAAAAAATATCATTAACCATGGAAACATGTTTCAATAGATAACTCTAAACATCACAGTTGGTCAAAGCTCCACAAATGAAGACTTTTCCCTTTGAATCTATTGGTTTCCAAATCGTTGATTTATCCACATTTGAAATACGAAAGTAAAGTGATTAATGAACTTATTCTATGTCATTGACATAATGGCTAGTTGACCTATTTTTTCCTATTCATCATCCCTTGTAACATGTTGGAGAATGATTTCATAGAATTCACATAATAGTGTGATTTCAACATCTTGAGAAAGAGACCTCATATGCCCTAAATTCCATTGACAAATCTAAAATTAATATATGATATGTAAATATGAGTTATGTATCTTCCATCTAGTACAAGGAATTATATCTCTCAATTTAGAGGTGGTCGATATTTGCGTTTACATTGTTGACTTATTTTCAATATTTACATTTTGATAATAATTATTAATTTCTTTTCCATAAAAATGAAATTCCATTACACAAGTACTTTAATTTAAATTTTCACACATATAAAGTAAATATATAAGCGCATCTAATGGATAAATCTATATAGGTATATTAAAAGGGACCAAATCAACAACTAGAGATCTAATTAAGCAAGTAGAATGGCTCAGAAGAGATAGTAAATCCAAATCCATCATTAGCCCTGATATCAGAGATACATAGCTATAAAATGTAGATTTGGAACAATCATCAAATAAAATTAGTATATAATTGAATAAGACTATTTGAAGCAAAATCAATAACTGCAAAGTTTTCTCTAAATCTATAATTATTAAGTTTTAATATGTTATGTGTAATTACCATGTCTAGTCACCTAAGAAATCTGAGATCTACTCTTACATAGTCAATAATGATCAAGGGCATGATACATGAATATAGTTCTAAATCCACTATATTAAATAGTATTCCATAACAATTCCTCTCCCTCAATGCCTTTGGTCGATCCGGAGGCCTTGCTATAGGATACAATATGTACATTAACGAGCTTAGGGATTCCTGGGGAGGAACAAGCTTCATCATTATGAACATTTTTTCGGCAGAACTTGGAATGGACCTTAGGGTCATTAATGTGTATGGACCCTATCAAGGACAAGAGGCTTTCTGGAATTGGTTTCTGATTTTATCCATTACCTCGTTTGATGATCTAATCATTGGTGGAGATCTCAATTTCTCCCTTGGGTATGGGGAGTCCTGGGGATCCCACGCTCAGGTGGATCCATTAATAGTTCAGCCATGTAGGCATTATTTGATCAACATTATCTAATAGATGTTCCCATGATAAAACTTCTTCCTACATGGAGAAATACAAGGGTTGGGGAGGCTGCCCATGCAAGAAGACTGGACAGATTTCTGATCAATGTCCCTTTACTCTAGAAACTATCTAGATATAGACAATGGGTGGGCTGAGGTGGCATATCTAATCACTCTCCTATTTTCTTGGAGATGTTGGGTTCTCATAAAAACCCAGGCCACCCTTCAAATTCAATCATGTCTGGTTACAAGATCTGGGATACATCAAGTTAATCACTGATTAATAGAAAGAAAATCCTCCTTCTTGATATTGAACTCTGGCAGGTTTCTGTCATAACCTCTCCCATCTCAAACAGATTTCTATAAAATAGGCAAAGGAAAAAGGAATAAGGGATGCTCTTACCCTCGCTTAGACTGAATCATCTCTAGAAGATCTCTTGGATGATCAGGACACGAGTTTCACATCGACAAACATAAAAGATCAACTTATTGAGCTAGAACATCAGCACTCCAAAATTCTGAAGGAGAGGGAGGAAACCTGGCGACATAAGATTCAGGTAATCTGGTTATAATCAGGGGATCACAATACAAAGTTTTTTCATAACTATACCAAGGGGAGGAAGGCATCCAACACAATTTGGAATTTGCCTATGCCTGACGGAAGCATGGCTGGAACTTTCAGTAAGCTCTCTCAATTGGGGTATTCTCACTTTTAGAATCTCTACAAGGCTCTTCCAGGGGTTAATCTTGCGGAAATTATCCACATTGTTGGTCACTTCCCTAGATTTTTGGATGAAGACTCGATGAATGATCTTACCTCTCCTGTCTCACTTGTTGAATTGGAAGGGACTCTGAAATGGTTCAAAAAATATAAAAGCCTAGGTCTGAATTGTTGGTCGATGGAATTCTACCTAGCCTTCTATGAGCTCTTGGGACAGGATCTACTCAATGTAGTGGATGAATGTAGGATCTCTAGGTGAATGTACGAGGCCATAAATTCCACCTTTATACCCTGATTCCAAAGTGAGACTCCCCCTCATCTTTCCATGATTTTCGACCTATTTCGCTATGTAACTGTCTTTATAAAATCATAGAAAAGATCATTGCCAATAGAATCCACCCCATCCTCTCTCGTTATATCTCTTCTGAGTAATTTTCTTTCTTCCAGAACCGTCAAATTCATGAGGCTACTAGTAAAGCTTAGGAAGCTTTACATTCTATCAAAATCAAAAAATTAAAGGGCATCATTCTTAAGATAGATTTTTCAAGGGCTTTTGATAGAGTCAGCTGGCTATATATCACACTGATTCTTATTCATATGGGATTGCCTCTTTCCTTTACGACCTAGATCGTGTGATGTATCTCCTCTGCAACTTTCAACATCCTCATAAATGGATTAGCCACACATTTATTCCATGCAGAACGTGGCCTGAGACAGGGATGCCCTCTTTCACCTCTTCTCTTCCTTATTGTCATGGAAGGACACAATAGGATTATAGATTCAACCAAAAGGGATGGAAGGCTTCATGGAATAAAAATGAGTGACCTTTCCTTCCTCACTCACCTCCTATTTGTAGATGATGTTCTTATATTCCTTGATGGTAGCATCCGAGATTCTGCCACTTTTGTTGACATCTATGCTTGTTCTCTCGAGCCACGTGTATGGAGGCTAATCATGGGAAGTCTACTATATCTCCCTCCCGGACATCCCCTCATGAACATAGATTTTCCCATCGATATTTCCCCTATAACTTGCCTCTCCTGGAGCATGGTATTAAATATCTAGGTTTCTGGATTAAACATCACTCCCACAAGGTTGCTAATTGGATATGGTTGGTGATCAAGATAGAGAAGAGATTAACTAACTGGAATCACTAATTCCTTTCAAGAGTTGGGCACCTTGTTCTAATCAAACTAGTGTTGGAAGCTACCCCTGTTTACTGGATGGCACTGGCATGGATCACCCATGGAATACTTGCCCGGATATAGAAAATATACTATAGATACCTATGGAATGGACAAGAAGATAAGAACATATTTTCCTACGTGAGTTGGAAGCAAATTATGCTCCCGAAAAAATGGACGAGGTGATCCAAAAGGCACGAATTTCCTATTAGAAAAATAGGCGAAAAGAAGACATGAGAAAGAAATGGAATGATAAGAAAGGAAATAAATTTGTCCCCGATCAAAAAGGAAATAAAGGTTCTCATTGCAAAGGAGTGTATAAACGACAAACCAACATGAATTTTAATAAAAATCAGCACAGATTTAAAGTACCATGTGAAGCTAGAACTAACCAACAACCAAGCAGAACTGGAGTGGAATTAGCTACTAGGCCCCCTCTAAAGTGTTGGGGATGTAGAGGCCCACATTATATCATGAATTTCCCACAACGCACTTGATATGACCAGATCTATTAGTTATAAGAAGCCTCTACAGTGGGAGAGATAGCAAGGAGTCTCCCCAAAATTAATGCAGCCTTGGAAGATCATCAAGGAAAATTTCAACCAACAATGGTCGAATATGAAGGTAAAATTATTGACCAAGCTATGTCTATTTTGATTGAACGCGAGGCTACTTTGAGTTACGTTAGCCCTAAGGCTGTGGAACAATGTAAATTACAAGAAGAAAAGTATAAAAACTCATGGTTGGTACAACTAGACACAGGAGCCAAAAGAAGATTTTTGGCCAAAGTTCGTAATTTCCCACTAGAATTAGCTAATCAATCCATCATGGTAGATTTGAATGTATTAGCATTAGGATCTTATGACATCATTATTGGTATGGACTAGTTAGAAAAACATTGGTCCCTTATTAACTGCAAAAGTAAGACCATTAATTTTCGGGATGACAAGGGAGAAAGAAAAGAAATGCAAGGCATACAAAAGGCTCTACAAATAAGGCCGGTAAAAGCCTCCCAACTAGAAAAATCCATCAAAAAAAGATGTCATATTTTCACCATACAGGTAGGTTATGATGACTCTAAGGAGAAATCTGCTGCTCTAGAGAATATATCGGTGATACAAAACTTTCCAGATGTTTTCCCCAAAGAAATCTTGAGTTTACCTCCAAAAAGAGACATAGAGTTTACCATAGAGATGATTCCGGGAGCTGCCCCAATCTCCTGAGCCCCTTACCACATGAGTGTACCTGAATTAACGAAATAAAAAATGAAACTACAGGAGCTGCTAGATAATAAGTATATTCAACCTAGTGTGTCTCCTTGGGGAGCTCTAGTATTGTTCGTTAAAAAGAAAGATGGAATGTTGTGAATGTGTATGGACTACCATCAGTTAAGCAAACTGACCATTAAAAATAAATATCCCTTACCTCGCATAGATGAACTATTTGACCAAGTTAAGGGGGAAACGATCTTATCCAAGATTGATCTCCGATCAAGCTGTCATCAGATCTGGATAAAGGAGGAGGATATAGAAAAAAATGCATTCAAAACTCATTATGGGCATTATGAGTTCATAGTGCTACATTTTGGACTAACTAACACACCCATGACTTTTATCTATCTCATGAACAACATATTCCATTAATACTTGGACAAGTTTATGTTAATATTTATTGATGACAAATTTATCTACTCCCAGAGCATTGAAGAACATAAGGAGCATCTCTGCATTGTTCTTCAAGTTCTAAGAGAACACCAACTATATGCCAAATGCAACAAGTGTGACTTCCTCAAGGAAAAAATCCAATACTTTGGACATATTATCACCAAGGAGGGAATTGCAGTAGGCCCAAAGAAAATAAAAACCATCATGGAATGGTTGATACCAAAGGATGTGACAGACATAAGATCATTCATGGGTCTAGCGAGATATTATAGGCGATTCATGGAAGGTTTCTCTAGGGTGGCATACCCTATTACCTCTCTGAAAAATAAGGGAAGGGCCTTTAAATGGACCCTTGACTTGCAAAGGAGTTTTAACTAGCTCAAACATTTACTCACCACTGCCCAGATTTTGAGTATTGTTGATCTAGCAAGGAAGGGGTAGGTGGCGTACTAACACAAGAAGGCAATATTACAGCCTATGAGTCAAGAAGGCTCAAAGAATACAAGAAAAAGTACTTTTCATATGACTTGGAGTTAACAACAATGATTGATGCCTTGAAAATGTTGTGACACTACTTATTGGGCAAGATATTTTTGCTATTAACAGATCATCATAGGCTCACAAGCTATTTCAAGCAAGCCACATTAAACACTAAGCAATCTTGATGGGTTGATTTTCTAAGTGAATTTGATTTTGAAATCAAACATTTGAAAGGAAAGGAAAACCAAGTTGCGGATGCCCTAAATCGAAAGGTAAATTTCTTATATGAAAATTATTTTAGTGAGTCATGCACTACTTTCTATGAGAAGATTTGTGAAACGGCTATGCAAGACATACTGTATAAACATTTGTGTCAGCAAGAAAATGTAGTAAACAACCATGAACAACATATGGGATATTAGGTTACTCCAAACGAACTGTTGATTTATAGGAAAAGGCTATATGTACCTAACCAAAAATTGCTCAAAGATCTAATTTTATATGAATATCATAAAAGTCCTTATGCAGGGCACCAAGGGTATCAAAAAATGATTTATGTCATTAGAAGGGAATTATTTTGGCTCGGAATGAAGAAATAAGTAGCAGAATATTTAGGACATTGTTTGGAGTGCCAACAGATAAAAGCGGAGCACTAGCAGCCAGTAGGGCTGCTTCACCCACTACTTATTCTTGAATGGAAGTGGGAGACTATATCTATTGATTTTGTCACTAGTTTACCTAGATGAAAAAGATTAAACGAATCTATCATGGTGGTTGTAGATAAGTTGAGAAAATTTGTCCATTTTATACCCATTCAATCTACTTATAAAGTGGTACAATTCGCTAATATTTTCATGCAAAATATTTTTAAATTACATGGCCTACCCAAGATGATCATTTCTGACTGAGATGTGAAATATACATGAGCCTTTTGGAAGGTCCTGTTTGAGGGATTGGGCACTCAAATACATTTCAGTACCACATATCACCCTCAAACAGATGGACGAACAGAAAGAGTCAATCAAGTAGTCGAAGACATGTTGCAAGCCTATGTGATGGAACAACCATCTAAGTGGGAGGATTTCCTACACTTGGTAGAATTTGCATACAACAATGGGTATCATACATATCTACAGATGAGTCCCTTTGAAATACTATACAGACGTAAGTGTAGAACACCCAAAGGAAAAAGCTAATGTTGGGACCAGATATGTTGGAAGAGATGGAGAATATGGTGAAAAGTGTACAAAATAAACTAAAAGCTACTCAGGATCGACAAAAGAATTTTTATGGTCAGAAAGGAATATTTTTAGAATTTCATCTGCGGGAACATGTGTACATATGGCTACGAGCTAAGAAACGTACCTTGCAATGGACGAGATGTGCTAAACTAGCTCCCCAATTTTGTAGGCCTTTTCAGATTTTAGCTCGAATTGGGCCA
>APFE030867471.1:0-25799 GCA_000404065.3 Pinus taeda
ACAAGATAGGTGGTTATATTGAAATTGACATGACTGCCCTAACACATTAGCATTCCATAATGGATTATGCAAGTATGATGATGGAGAAAAAGTGTTTTGAACCATACCTATAGGCCTTGTTGCAGCTTTCTTTCCTCTTTGATATGCTACTTCCATCCTAGGTAAGGAAGAGTGAATATCTATGAGATGCTCCTTTCGGTCATGAGAACAAAACATTTAATCAAATTCTTCATTTTTATGAACCTGCAAAACATCCAATTTTTCATTTAGAGAGCTAATAAAATCAACTTTAAAATTTTCAAATAACACATTTATTTTAGCTCTTATGTCTCCAGTTCTTGTAGCAGATTTTGAAAACAAAGAAAAAACATCTCTAGGATTCTTACCAGCCTTGGAGATTCCTCTTGAATACCTTATGCACAACTCACAAACATCATCATATGATAACTGAAAAACATCACCTTTTCCTATCAGATTTAAGAGTTCTAAAAAATTATCTTTGATTCCTTTAAGAAGGAGTGTTTTTAAGATCTCTTTTTCCAAATGCTTATATTTTGATTTTTGAAGGTTGTATTGAAATCGATCTACATAGTCCTCCAAACTTTCATCTTCCCCTTGTATCATACTGAATATATCTTCATTGGATTTGCAATAGTCCTGGTACCTCTTCAAGAATATGTTCTTCATGTCCTCCCATATTTGGATGCAATTCCCACCTAGGCTCATGAACCATCGGAGAGTTGCTCCTTTTAGAGTAAGAGGAAACACTTTCAATCTTTGATCATTAGTACAATAATCATATCCTCTACAAAGTATTTCAAACTCAAACAAAAATGTATGTGGATCTTCATTTGCTAACCCATGAAAATTTGGTAAAGATGGGGAATTATGTGCATTTGTGTCACTCCTCCTAGATCTTTGATAGGAAATTCAAAAGTAAAAATGTGATCCATTTCTTACCATAATAGAAGATGTTCTTCATGTGTTTCTTCAAGGCTTCTTCTTCAAATGTTCCTGTCAATCGGTTAGTGAAATGGGTGGTGCTTACATCACCACTTGCGTGAGATCATGTGATTCATTTTTAAAAAGTTCTATCATTTTCCTAATCATTCACACAAAAATTCAAACATCTATTTCTACCCTAGGTTCTTTAACAGTCCTGCTAGAAGCGGACGGGGGAGCAGGGCTTTTACATGCTCCGTACGTAGGTTCTTACCTTCCGTTTTAAGATCCAACTCTTCCCTAGCAGGCACTCGTCAGATTCACACTACTCTTTAGAAATGGCTACACTCTCCCCGGCAACGGTGCCAAAATGTGGCGCTATAAAAAGGTGTCCTTTAAACTCCTAATTACCTCACATTAATTGTCAACCCAGGGACGACTTTTTATTTCAAGAGTGTACTCTATCTGAGGCGGCTATTTACTTAAGAGCAATGTTTTGCAGTATAGTGCTTAAAACCCACAAGTAAATAAATGCTTGAAACAAAATCTAATTGGAACAGCAAGAAACGAAGATGTTCTAAACTAAAATCATTCATTCAATCAATCATCAATCGAGGATATAGTAGCAATAACTCTTTCCTCTAGAAATTGATGGAATAGAGTATGGACCATGGATTTGGGAGCATGGTAGCATTTGCTGAGGCTCACGATAGCCTTGGACCTTCTCTCACACCAAAACAATACATGCAAGTAAATGGACAGCAGAAAGTAAAACGAAATAGAACAGCAGTGAATGAAACAACGATCAAAAGAACTAAATCTCGCGAGTCAAAACCAACTTACTCACATTCGGCAATAAAATAACAATCTTCAAAAGTAATTTCAATGAACTTTACTGTATGAGACAATATTCACAAATGAATTATGGAACAACATTTACCATATATACACAACATATTTATTATAGCAATCTGATGTTTCCAAAGAATATGAGCTCCGTTTCCAAATGAAATAATATTACTTTCGGGTTCCCACGAATAAGAGTTCAAAATGAATCCAATAGCAATATTTAATATGAAATCTCTGTAATAGAAACAATTGGTTTAAATAGTGAACATGTAATCAACTCCGAAAAGATTCATTACGCAACATAGAGTCACTTACATAAACTTGCTGAATGAAACCATTAATGGATTAGTCGTAACAGAGCGTGGAACAGCATCTAACAAATACATCAGATTACTAAACTATATAAACAATCCACACATGAAAAGATATCATACAACTGCAATTGGAAAGATATCATACACAATAGCAGCAGCTTACTCCACCAGAGGCTGGGCCCTTAGCCGCCAGCGAACACTGCTGGATCACTTCAGAATGAGAAGAATGAACAACAACTCCCAATTCATTTATTAATCAGCCAATTGTGGAATCATTACAACAACAAAAACTTAAGAATTACAGCATGAATAATCCACCATCGTTGTCCATCATTTCTCATTCCCCAAATCCGTCATCACGTCTCACTCAAATCATCCCCCTCTCTGATCTCTGTTTTCATTTAAATAGAGAGAGATCAAAGAGAAGTTACAATAAGGATAAATACAACATAATTCCTATTACGAAATTGGTTTTCCTCTAACCATTTGATCAACAAGAACAAGGCGAATTTGGCTTTGCAGCTGAGATTTGGAGGTCGGCCGCAACTGAAAATCAGAGAAAATCGTGCTCAAAGAACCCTACGTTTCTCCCTGTACAGGCCGAATTTGGGCAAACTGTTCATGCTGAAGACAACTGGGCCCGTTCTGGACAAAACCCATGTTTCAGATTTTCCAAATTCGTCTTCATTTGCTCAGAATCTTAACCGCAAAACTGTCACTCCTTAAACCAGCGAATTTCTGAGTTGGCTGATTTAAAAATCAAATCTTCAATCTGGAAGTTACTTTTGAGGCTAAAAATGGTAAATAAGGTTACAACCAACTTATTAGAACTATCACTGGTAAAATAATGCATAATAATCAATTTATTAGAAATAAAGGAGAATAAATAATATTCATCCATGAGAGCATAAATCATTTATAAAATGGATTTAAATGATAAATTATAATAAATGACATGATGAAGAATGGTGGAAATGGGTGGAATAAACGTTCACAAGTGACAATAATCATGGCATATTAATGACCCCACAACAAGCTTCAATCAAGTTTATTACACTTGAATTAGATCAAAAAAAAATCTAGTTAATAACCAAATTTAGCCTACTTCATTTTCACTTGATTAGGTAAGGCATTTGATAGATTTACTAGCTCACTAGTTCTCAAATTTCTAGATTTTAGACTAGTAATTTCTATCATTTAATAAATATTTCCCATGTATAGATGAGTTTGTGGATAGATGCAGACAATAATGTGTGTTGTTGCAAGAGCTTCTACATTGCAAGGACCTCATCTCGTTCACCTCATCCAAGCCTCATCTACCCATGTGGCCAAAATCAACTAAAATCTTAATCTGAATTCTTGCTTTATAAGCAAAAAGTTCCATTTCCATTAAGAAAATCCACCCATCTTGAAGCCCTTGCTTGAGTTCTAGGTAGTATTCACTACCTCCATGCCTTATTATTCTATTATCCACCTTTCCTAAGCTCCATTCCACCTTCTAGACCACTTCCTACGCTTTCGGCCTATTCTTGTAATAAAACTGGGATCCTGTAGGAACTAGTACATCCTGTAGGAAATCTTGTAGCAACCTATTTTGAGCCCGAAATGATAAAAATCATCATTTAAGCTAGGATTAGGGCTCTGCCTGACCTCCAAGCCATCAAAACCATTGTACCTCTCTTTCTCCACACCTATCTCCCCTGCCAAAGAACAAGGAAAGATTAGCATTTGCATTTATAAAATGAAAAGATAAAGAAAAATAGTTCTTTTTATTTCTTAATTAGCACATGCATGCAACAATTAATACTCCCTAGATCAAATTCCATGCTTAGTTAGTTTAAATCATCAAATGTGATAAATAGGGTTGAGTTAGGTTTCTTTTACATTCAGTTCATGATCTTTATGCAATTAGAATATGTTTCTTTCCTTATACTTTATTTCTTGCAATAGGTTAGGGTTTCCATTTCGAGCAGTCCATTTTTGCAATTAGTTTAGGATTTGATTTCAGTACACACACTCCATTACATCATGACACCAAAGGAAGGACACATTTTATGCTGCACATATAGTGTCGATACCTCTTAATTTTGTACGAACCCTGGGTTGATAATTAACGTCAGTAGCCTTGGGAGTTGCAACATTCTTGTTGCAATGCGGAGGGTCATCACATAGGATGACACAAACCCATATAGACATAGCTCTAACAGAGTGATGAAAAATTGTTTCATTGTTTCAAGTCTACAAGTAGGAGGCCCCACTTGAAACATCATCCCAATAAGTGTTTTTGCAGAGGATTCAAAAGAGTGCACATAAGGGAAGTGCAAGATGATGTAGCTCCGAGTGGAGTCAACAGCAGTGGCAAGATTTGTTACTAGAATATTTTTTAAAGTGGTGAGGCCCACTATACATCTTAGCCCACAAAGGCTAGCCCATAATGCTAAAGGTGTGTGCAAAAGGAAAGGGCCTTAGATGGAACAAGGTCGGGCGATGTGGCAGTAGAGCAGGAATGGTTGAGACTTTTAAAATAAATGGCAAGGAACATTTGAAATTTTATGAAAAGGAGTGAATACAATGGTTTTTGTTTAAATAATTTAACAAAGGAAATGGTAATAAAACATAAGGCTCAGGATCCCTTTCTCTCTCCTCTCGTATAGGACATGTGGCAACATTCTATTGGACAGTAATGATGTCAACATAGAGGACACGTGGCATGCATATTCAATTCTTTTGGGTACCCTAGAACATATCTATAATATTGATTCAAGCCCTTTGGGGTTAAGTTAAAATGGGCCTGCAAAATTTATGGCATATATATATATAATATATATATATAATATATATATATATATATATATATATATATATATATATATATATATATATATATCCAACAACCCTTTTTATTAAAGCCTTCAAACATTGGCATGAAATGAGTCGAAAATTTTTAAAGGTGGATTTAGCAGAAATGTTAAATTTGGAGATTCACCAAAGTAGAAAAACCCAACTAAATTCTGATAAAAATTCCAAAATAGCATATTTAAGTAGTTAAACTCGTTTTTTAAGGCAGAAATAGGTGGGGAGTATTAGAATATTTGGAGAGAACATTCAAAATACTTAATTAAAGTAAGGAAAAGTTAAAAGTTAATATTTATTAATGAGGAAGAGCTGAGATGACCATTGTCCAATTCCAAAAATAACAGTCTAGAATTCTTTAAATTCAAAATTCAAGCAACCAAGTGGGAGTTTGTTGCTACAATGAGATGTATAGTGTGAGTGTGCATAAAGAGTGAATCAAAGATCAATTTTTGTGTTTTAAAGGTGTTGAGAAGGCAAAGAATGAATTGGTGAATATAGTTTTTAATGGTGAAATCATAATTGCAAAGGATTGAGGTTGTTGGTGTGTTTAGGGATTTGTCTATTAATCATAAAATTGCTGAATTTGTTTATGGTGTTTGTGGTAAGTGATTGAGATCTGAAATTTATTTTTTTTCAAAGAAAGTAACATATTTTTTCTAGTTTGAAAATGGATGAAAAATGGATCAATATGGCTAACAAGTGGTAGCTTGCATTCTATGGGAAAGGGTCACTTTTTCAGTGAAGGATGATAAACGAGAAAAGGCAAGAGTTCCTTTTAACGAAGGTTGATAAATGAGTATGGGAAAGAGTCCCTTTTAGTAATGGTTGATAAATGAGTAGGGATAAGAGCCTCTTTAATTGAAAGCTTCTAAATGAGTAGGGGAAAAATTCCTTCTCAATGAAAGTTAATAAATGAGCATGGATAGAAGTTCCTTTTAGTAGAAGTTGATAAAACTACAAGTAATATCTTTTGGGGCTATAATGTAATTTCAATTTGAAGCTTATTTTTGTCAAATAAATAAAATGAATATTGATTTCTTATATATATGTTTCACATGTGTATGACAATGGTTATAATGTTATGTTTTACATGATTGAGTTTTGTTGTTTATTCTTGAGTGATTAAGTGATTGAAAAGTGTATTTTTTGAAAACATATATACTATGGTCACACTATTGATTCACCCCTCACCTTAATAGTGTCTCAGTTTCCATTGTTTCTAACAAATAGCAGACTTAGCTCAGGATGGTGCAATAGAGAGGGACTTCCTGTCAATGCAAGAAGATGGAGATGAGATCAAGGAGGACATATATTAGGTTTGACTCCTCAAATCTATTCCCTTGTTGAAGGCTTCTACAAGATCATAATTTGTTGAATCAAAACTTGAGGAAGAATATCCATATATGAGGGAAGTATGTAGATTGTGACATTGATTAGTGTGATTTGGAAACGATATCTCAGATGTAAAGAAAATAATATGAATTAGATAATTCATAAGTGATAAGTACTTATCAATGAAGGAGCATGGTCTCATGTGGAGACTTTAAAAGTACAAGATTAGAAGCATCGTCTCAAAGGGAGATGTTATCAAAATGGAAGCATACTAGCAAGAAGACAACATGGTCCAATCAAGCCCACATGATCATCTAGGAATAGGTTATGTAGTTTTTTTTACATATATTTATGTAGGATCATCAACATGGTAGTTTTGATAGCTACCTGTGACCCTTTTTCATTGATTTCAATGGGGAAGAGATTGCAAACTTTTATGTGCATTAACCAAGGAACGAATTTAGGCAGAGAGAGATTGTAGACATTGACATTGACTAAGGAAGGCATTTTCTCAAGGGGTGTTTTTTATTTGTTGACATCAATGACCATTAAGGGTTGTTTTTGATTTGTTGACATCAATGACCATCAATGTCTTATGGTGTTTCGTTCAATGACAGAGAGGGATATTATTGCACATTGAGTTTTCATTGATTACAACAGAAAGTAATTGGTGTCAAAGGGGATGTCTAAGGAAATATGTGTATGGTTCATGGTTCCTAACGAAGCAACAAGACTCTTTATGAAGTAATATGATAGATAAATATATTACAAGTTGTCATCAAGCGAATTTGAAGGTTCTTGTTGGGTAATTTAATTGGTGGTCAAATTACTTCATTAATTTTCAACCAAGTTTATTGTACTTGTGAATTTCATGTGCACAATATATGCTAGGAGTTCTATTTTTTATTTTAAAAGATGAAATTGAGTTAAATATAAATGGAACTAGATTAACTCCAAACATTTCTATTCACATGTCGTTTCCATCAAAATAACTCTAATGAAAAGAGATCTTGGGCATTTGCCAAAATCCCCTTTCATGTATAAATCTCGATCTTGGACCTGTGGGTTATGGCCCACTAAGTCTCGTCGGAATCATTTTTAAACAACTTCAAACCTTTTAAACGTGGATCTTCATTAAATACTGAATCATCCCTTCTCATAGAAAGCAACCTTTGCACGCTTTCAAACCAATTGCATAACGCCACAGTCCACCGGTGCCTCCTCTTCCAATATCCAACCAAACTCATACCGTGGCTCATACACAGACCTTCCAAAGACAACAGAACTGGGAAGAGAGAAATAAATGTGTTCAAACACAAGCCTTCCTCTGCTTTTGCGGCATCAAGCACATACCGCTCACACCATCTTTATCCACGACAACTATTCACCAAGTATCACCTTGCGTTCGTACTGCGCACATCTCAGAGGCAAATACCACGGCCTCATTCTTGTGCCTCCCCGTTCGATACAATTGGCAATCACACATTGCCATGATTGAATACCAAAACAATAAACTGCTCCACAACTCCAATCCGAAGTTCCGGAACCGACTTGACTTCCAATCTGATTCATAGAAATTTGCGTCCGGCGATATGGGTGTCCTTTGGGTTCCGATGCGAAGTTCGACTGAGGCAATTTGACATTAACCCGAATAGCATCATCCACACACACAATTCGGTCAACATATATATAACAATTACGCAGTCAAAATATATATAACAATTACGCAGTGATTCAGGTCGCCATTGATCCTGTAAGTGATCAATGTCGATCAACAGACACACACAGAAATTAACTACAAAATCCATAGCTCAACACGCAGGAATTCAACAAAATGCATTAATTTGTTTATATACAAAAATCGCTTACATCTAAGGAATTGCAGCCTTAGAACAAGATCGCTCTCGGTTACATCTTGCTCACTTACAATTGTCTCACTAATCTGATATCCCTCACACCGTATTACATTACATCTATATAAGACGCATTAGAATTAGATCTTCTCCTTATTTTCCTCTAACGAAGTTCTCGAAAATACATGCACGTAGATAACAATCCATAAAATCCTCTTTAAATCTGTTTTAGAGCAGATTTTCCTCCTGTTTTCCAGCTTGATTGTCCACGTCTTCATCATTCCTCTTGGATTCCTCTTTAAATTAGAAAAGGGTCAGATGCTCCTGCATCAGACTCCCAAGGTAAAAAAATAATTTATGACCTCTTGGTCATATTATTCTCCTGGTCCTTAGCAATTCTATCCACTGCATTCCTTCAGTAGAACTACTTTCATGATCTTCTGTGAGCTGCAACCAACCTCTGCAGTAACAGTCTCCTCTGTTACACGATACCTCACCAAGCCCTCTGCACTCGGTCTTTTGGCATCCTTCTGGTTCTCTCCTCTAAACCAATTGAGCACACCTTGCTCTAGGTTGCTACAAATCTTCTCACCTCCCGCTGCTGCCATCTTCACGACAGTAAGACCATGAACTCTCCAGCTTTAACACAATTGTACCTCTTTCCCCTTCCGCTTGCGTTCTTCTTCCTTCTCGCAGGAAATCCTTTCCCTGCTCTGATACCACTTGATCAAAAGAGATCTTGGGTATTTTCCAAAATCCCCTTTCATGTATAAATGTCGATCTTGGACCTGTGGGTTATGGCCCACTAAGTCCTGTCGGAAGCGTTTTTAAACAACTTCAAACCTTTTAAACGTGGATCTTCATTAAATACTGAATCATCCCTTCTCATAGGAAGCAGTCTTTGCACGCTTTCAAACCAATTGCATAATGCCACAGTCCATCGGTGCCTCCTCTACCAATATCTGGCCAAACTCATACCGTGGCTCATACACAGACCTTCCAAGACAACAGAACTGGGAAGCGAGAAATAAATGTGTTCAAACACAAGCCTTCCTCTGCTTTTGCGGCATCAAGCACATACCACTCACACCATCTTTATCCACGACAACTATTCACCATGTATCACCTTGCATTCGTACTACGCACGTCTCAAAGGCAAAGACCACGACCTCATTCTTGCGCCTCCCCGTTCGATACAATTGGCAATCGCATGTTGCCATGATTGAATACCAAAACAATCAACTGCTCCACAGCTCCGATCCAAAGTTCCGGATCCGACTTGACTTCCAACCTGATTCATAGCAATTTGCGTCCGGAGATATGGGTGACCTTTGGGTTCTGATGCGAAGTTCGAATGAGGCAATTCGACATTAACCCGAACAACATCATCCACACACACAATTCGGTCACCATATATATAACAATTACGCAGTCAACATATATATAACAATTACACAGTGATTCAGGTCGCCATTGATCCTGTAAGTGATCAATGTCAATCAACAGACGCACACAGAAATTAACTACAAAATCCATAGCTCAACACACAGGAATTCAACAGAATGCATTAATTTGTTAATATACAAAAATCGCTTACATCTAAGGCATTGCAGCCTTAGAACAAGCTTGCTCTTGGTTACATCTTGCTCGCTCACAATTGCCTCACTAATCAGATATCCCTCACACCCTATTACATTACATCTATATAAGATGCATTAGAATCAGATCTTCTCCTTATTTTTCTCTAACGAAGTTCTCCAAAATACATGCACGTAGATAACAATCCATCAAATCCTCTTTAAATCTGTTTTAGAGTAGATTTTCCTCCTGTTTTCCAGCTTGACTGTCCACGTCTTCATCACTCCTCTTGGAATCCTCTTTAAATTAGAAAAGGGTCAGATGCTCCTGCATCAAACTCTTTTAAAAGAAAATCAAACTTCAAGGTGAAACCAATTGAAAATTCTAACTATCGAACTGAATCAAAGCGTAATTTACTGCAATAAGAATTAAAAATTACTACACTTGAAATGAACTCGAAGATCTATTCTAATGGGCAGAATTGAAACTTTAATTCTACTTGCATAAAATTGAAATATTATTCTACATGATCTTTTAAATCAAAATATCTATTCTATGCAACGAAAGAGGAAATATTAATATAATTACTTCAGCAAAATATCAAACTAAAATGTAACTCTAGAGGATCATAGATGTGTGCAATTATGATTAGAATTTCTTTGTCCATTACTCATGAAATAGAAATAAAAACAATTGATTAAAATAAACTATGAAAAGGAAATATTTGTGTCTTTTATGAGCACCTGGCTTGTTCAAACTACTGAAGGTTAAACTAGAAATTGATAACAAAATACAGTAAAAAGCATTAACTAATTGCACTGAAGAAGAGAATATTCATGAAATAAGTTAAGATTAACATAACAAAATATTAAAATATCTTACAAATCTCCAAGGGGCCATCCTATTGAGTGAAAGCACGAGATCATCTATCAAACTATTCACCCATTCATTGATCATGAAAGGAACAAAGTAATTTTCATTAAAAAGCCGAAGTCTTCAATAGAAAATGATTACAAGTTAAAAAAGAGTAACGATGTTTATTACTTTTCCCCAAGGAATTTTATAATCCTGTATTAAATCAGAATTTTAAGCGTTATGACTCGATAAGCTAGTTTTTACTTTGACAACTAAGAAATTAAATTTAAATCATAATCTTTCTTCTTGTGGTTTGTTACTGGAAGAGAAAATCATGAGAATATTTTGATTTCACATATATAACTTATGATTCCAAATTATTCTCATTCAATTCCACACTTTCTTGATAATGCCACGATCCTCCTTCAAGCCCTGCACATGGTTAGAGTATTATAACCAGAGTTGACTTCTGGTTTGACCATTAGATCTCTCAAACTAGGTGAATTTCCAAATCATTGTGATAGGTGGATCTCCATATGTTCATCATTTGTCATCTACATATTTCCTTTATTCCTTCTCAATTGTGCTAGAACTTGTCTAACCATGGATATAGCTGTAGAATCTTTGGTTAGCTATAGAATGAGTGCAGTTTGGTAGCTATAGGAAATTTTTGATTAAATTTCATAAAGAAACAATATATTATAAACCATGAATAATTGATGCCTTTTATGATTTTTGAGCATATCTGTGGTGACCTTTCAACATGGAAACATAGAAAAAATATCATGAAAAGGATGGAAAGGAAAGTGAAAGCATTATAATAAAGAAGACAAATTATTCTAGACTTCAACAGTTATTTAAGTTTTTAACATATTTATGATGTCCAAATGATCCTATAAACTATATGGTTTTGTAGGTATAGCCAATACCTTTCCAAAAGTATGTCCTACTCTGAAAATCCTCCTAGATGACAATTTATGGGTATTTGAAGTTTGGTATTAAGTGGAGGACCTAAAATATAGTGCAAAGACACTTGACATTAATATTTTCTTAAATTGTTGTTATGTGGAATTTTCACGATTATGGAAAAAGGTGAATTACCTAGGTCTAGTGGTTTGATATAGAATAACATAATAGAAAAAGTTTCGAGTTTTTCTTAGAGAAATTAGAAATGTGAAAGAAGCCTACCTGGAACCTGGAGTAAGCTTTCCTTTCCTCCCCACTTCTAAGCTCAATTTCTAGCTCCAATTGCTATAATTAGAACCTATACATATGAGTAAAACAAGAAAACGAACCAAAACATCCACATAGCATAATCTAAAATCTCTATTCAATGAGTTAACATGGCATTGAAGTACATGAGTGAAAACATAACACAAAAAGTATATGGAAACAAGCTACTCTTTGTATTAACGAATATAGGAGAGACTTTACAACCATAAATAGAAGCTCACTTTATAGACGTCACCATAAGTTGACTTGTCCTTCCTTTTCACAAAGGACACCTCAACATCATCCCTAATGCATGAATATGGTGACTCCTTTAGGCTCAAAGAAGCAACATAAAGGAACTATCGATCTCCAAAAGCCAACCCTAATGTTGTGGAAGGTTGTAAATATATAGGGTAAGAGTGGTAGTTTAGTATTTACCATTCTATGCTTGAGATCCACATATGATAGGAAGATGAGATCAAGGGATAAGAGATAAGGTCTCCAAGATAGTATCATATAGGAATTCGAGATCTTTGTCATGGTAAATAGTTAAAAATGACCTTGGAAGCTTCTGAAATATGAAGCTTTATAGATATTTTTATTTTTCCTGAATTTATAGAATCAACACACTTGAAAAAGGTAGCAACGTGTGTTGACAAGCATTGATGATCACGTAGACAACATGCATTGAATGCAAGTGGCCAAGCATGCAATGTGTGTTGGGGCTAAAAACAATGTTTTCAGCAATTTTTCCCAGAAACTCAAACGTTTTGGAGAAGTGGTGCTTAGGGCTTTATGAGGAGATTATGAAAAATGTTAACGGATTTTGATTGATCCAATTCATAGGCCTTTTGGGCTCATGTGACAAATTTAGGGCCTATAACAATTGTGCCTCTTTCAGGTGGATCCATGGTTTATCATTTTTATCAACTGTGAATCTTTGACAAACATGCATGGCATTTAACAATATTAAATGTTGTGCTACTCTCATAGATTAGATGTATCTGACAATGGGGTGAAATGATTGAATGGTAGATATGGACCAGAGGTTCATGATGTTTAGCCTCACCTATCATCCGAACAAATGGATGACATACAACTACATTTCACATGATGTTGACATGCATTCCTTAGATGAATGACATGTCGCCCTTTCGAACAATCAGTGACTTAATCAACATGACGTGTCATTTGATAACATCGAATGTCAATAGGATGATGTCACATCATGAGTGTGTGACAAATGGAAGGGACAAATGACAACTTTGGATTGGTGAAAAGCTAAAAAATGAGCTACAAATGGTACCATTCATTGCTGCCATATGGCATGATGACATGATGTGGATGAGTAGGGACCCCCACGACCCAATCATATGGTGCAAGCATATGGTTAAAGGAGCTAAGTATCATTATCACTTAAACATTAAATTGAGGTCATATGGTCAACTTTGTGTACGTGACCTAAGGCACATTCTCCAGCCCATGGTTATCCCTATGGATTTTGGGACCTCAAGGAAACTTCATATACATGTGACCTAAACCTCCACTAGACATAATAATGAAGAAATTAAGTCTTAAGGTTGAAATCAAAGGATAATTCTTAAATTTAAAGTTGGGTCACTCTCTCATTTGGTTCCCTAATAATGGAATTTTTGTCATCTCAGTTTCGATTTGTGTTCAAGGATATTTCTAAATCAAGTATTGGTTTCTCTACCTCTATGGCTGACAAATGTTTGGCACACGTACAAGGTCATTAGACATAGAAGAATCTATTATCTTAGCAAAATCTGTAGAAAAATATAACCAAGGCTTGATTGGGGTGATTGACATTGTTGTTGGCATATATATACATGTGACAGCATATAGTTGGTAGGGTTGGGCACCACATGTAGTGATATGTGGATAGAGCATTGATGTCAAACATTGATACATAGAGTAATTGTAATGACATTTGAAGCCACATTAGATGTTTTTCCATGTCTATGACACTTTGAAAATCCACGAGAGTTTTCTAAGCCCTCCACTCATTGAGATTGATCCTATCACAACAAAAGAAATGCAATAACATTGAATAGAAGGAAACACCCAACAGTGAAATTTATATTGAGTTCTAGTGGGGACCTTGAGTTCATGGGTTCAAACTCCTTCAATTGCTAGGTTTGGTTTGGAATCTATTTTATGTATATGTGTAGCCATCATGCCACACTATTAACAAATCATTAATGGGAATTATATATATTTACCATTAGAGAAGAGAAATTATGTATTAGCATGCCTAGAAAAGGGTCCTTTTTATAACTCTTAGTTTATTATATATTTTTATATGGTTTTTAAGAGTTTCGAGGGTCAATATTGGTCTGAATTGGATTCCAAAAGAAGATGATATATTAGGGATTAGAGATGGATGTAACAAAGGGCATGTAATTATGGCCATAATCTCTTTTGCGTGTCTATGAGAAGATTGCAGTGGTTTTGTATACATGGTGAAGACACGTTTTGAGAAAGTGTATGTGTGCCCATATTTATGTTTAAGATAGAGTATGTGAAGTAGCATGAAATTTAGTGACAACAGTTTAAATGTTAGCTTGTGGTAGTTTTTGTGATAGTGATTACAGTGGTATTGTGTGTATGTTATGATAGTGATTCAAGTGATAATGATTGTAGGTTATGATTATGTTCGTAGATTTTACTTTTTATGCAGCGATAGATGATGACAATGGATCCAATAGAAAAATGATATTAAATAGAGGTACACAAAAATTTTAAGAAGGATGTTGGAGCCTCAAACAATTTGGAGCTTAGAGTAGACTGGACCTTGATCATTATTGAATTTGGAGTTTATTTAGCATTGAGTTTGATGACTCATTCAAGTTGTAGCCTACAGTGAGCAACTTATTACATATTTTTGAGATTGGTGCCTCAATTAGGTTGTAGCCTACCGCAAGTGGTAACTTGCATATCTTCGGGTTAGTTTCCTCTAACAAATCAAAGCCTACAAATCTATGTAATGAATTCAAGATTAATAGGAAAAATATTTGTGGGGTTCTCTGGTATGGGTGTCCATGTAAAATCTTAGGTCTCTTTGTGATGTGATGGATTCTTGATGTGTTATTGGTATCATGGTATCTTTATGATGCATTGTTATAGTTGATGGTATGATGCTTATGGTTCATTTTTATAAGGTTGTTTGATTATGAAAAAAATTTAAATGTTAAAATCGATCTCACATTGATTCACCCCCTTCTTATTGTGACCTTTTGACCAACAAGAACATTGTAACTATCATTTTCTAATGCTTTTTTAAGATTACTGAGATCTCCACAAACCCTAATATCTCCATTTTTCTTTCAGACCGAAATAAGGTTAGATACCCTTTGTGAATGTTTAACTGGAAAAATAATTTTTGCATTTAATAATTTGTTCAATTCTTCTTTGATGTGTCTTGAGTTTAAGGTGTATTTCCTACATTTATACTAAATCAACTTGGACTCTAGTTTTATGAGAATGATATGTTGAATTATTTTCATATCATAAAATTTAATTTCATCATAAGTATAGGAAAATATTTCTTTAAATCATTTTAAAAGTTTTATAAACCTTTCTCATTCAAAAGGAGAACAATCAATTCCTAGATTGATATTTTGTGGTTTATGCTTGTTTCCTAAGTTGATTATATCATATTTCATAGAGAAGTTGTGTGTTTTATAGTTTGTTCTTCCTTTCAATATCCCATGAAAATAAAAATGTTTTCCAAATGTGCTAATGATTTTGGTATGAGATTTTCTTATTCATTCTCATTCAACAAATCTACATTTAGTGGTGAATCATGTTGACTCTTATCAATCATGGGGCCCTGAAATTTATCCTCAAGTGTGAGTAAATTAATGTTTTGTACATAACCATCAAATAATATATGATTTGTAACATAATCAAGAATTGATGGGAAAAAGGAATCTCCACAAAGAATTCCTTTGGTGAAAATTTTTCTACATGGAGAAATTTTGATGCCACATTTTCTAGCAAATCATCATCCAAATTTTGTGACCAGGGTATATATATTATTTGAAAGCTATAAAAATTTTGAATTAAATGTGAAACCACTTGTCAATAATTTTCAAATGGCCAGAAACATTATGAATTTCTTTATTGACTTGTTTGACAATGATTTTAGAGTCACCAATAGCTTTTAGTTTCTTAACTTTATAATCAATTCCCATTTTGAGTCCTTGAATTAACGCTTCATACTCAACTATAACATTAGTATAATAAAATACTAATCTACATGTTAGAAATAATTTTGTACCTTAATAGTTTCGCAATATGCATCTAGTGCCTATGCCTTCAATGGCTTTGGAACCATCAAAATATAATAATAACCAATATGTATTTACATCACTATTTACATAAATAAGAACTTCACATGAAGAATTGGTAACATTATTAATTAAAAATTTTAAACCATGAATACATGATTCATCACTAGGAGAGATTTTAGAGGTAAATTTATCGAAATAGGAATTGTATCAGTAATTACCAAGAAGAGATTAATTGAACATTATGGTATCATTTGAACCATAAAGATCATTAATGTTATGCAACATGTGCCCTTCATGTTAAACCTTAATTATATTAGTCTTTCCTTTCTAAGGTAACAAAATATGTGGCTAATCAGTTGAGAAATATCCATTTAGTTTATGTGACCAATCTTTACTTAATAACAAACCATGTGATTTAGGAATATCTACAATAATTACATTGATTTTAAAAATTTTGAAATTAGAGGCAAGTCTGATTAGTAATACATTATTCGCCCCTAAGACCTTAACTATAGAGCTTCCCAATTTTACAATTTGAATGGAGGTTTTTTGGGTTCTAAATTCAATTTCTTAGCCACTGAGGCTATCATGACATTAGAGAAAGCACTAGAATCAACCATACAATTATGGAAATTTCGGTTACAAATCTCAAAATTTAATAGAAAAGGAAAAGCGTGTGAAGGAGAAATATATCCAATTAGAGCTTCCTTGATATGTGCTACTTTCTTTGACAAAGAATTATCAATGTTCCCTATATAACTGCTAGTTATGCTAGCTTCCATAGCTTTAAATAGTTTACTTTTATGTTGTGTCATTTTAGACACTTTAAACAAAGATATATTGGCCCTTGTTTTCTTCATGTATTCAAACAAAGCATATTCTAACATTTCCATATGAATATTCTTATTTTAATTAGAATATACCTTTTATGTTGATGTTGTTTTTCTTGCAGGAGTTTGAGTATTTGGATTGGTAGAGGATGAAGCAAGACCTATACTTCTAGTTTGGGCTAAATTAATTTCCTCTAAATTATCATATGCATTTTACCATTTGTTTCTTCTCAAACATCCAGTAACAAATTAACAGAAGGCTTTTTCTAATATTCACATCCTTATCCACCCCATAAGGAGAGTAGTTACTAGGTTAACTTGAGTTATGAAAATGGGTCTTTCTATCAAGACATATTTTCATTAACATAGTGTACTTTCCTTCATGAAACATTGTAGATATCTATAAAAAACATGAAAAGTATAAAATTTTGAAAATGGGTCTTCCTAGAGAGATACACTTTATTAACATAAAATGCAAGCTTACTAGATAGTAGTTAGAAACCGCTTAAAAGCCATCACTTGAACAAAGAGTGCATACTATATTATAACAATCAAAGAGACAAATTAAAGTCAACCCTTAGAATATCACAAATCAACCTCCTCAGAGAATTTCAAAAATGGATTTTGAAGCACAAATTGCAAATGTGTTCATCAACGACGAATTGCAAGTGTATTAAAGAGACAAATTGCAGGACATGAGAACTACTAAATAGCTTCATGAAGCATAAATTGTAGATTGGCTTCTAAAGTAGATAAAAACATTCCAAATTCACTATTTATATTAAATGTAATGTTGATAATGAAAAAATTGCATTGCCTTCGCAAGAAGACATTATCTTCCATGAAAATGAAGAAAACATAACATCTGAATTTTTCTTTTATTGTTTTGATTCAACCAAAACAACACCCACAGGAGAAATTTTACAAACGAGGGTCCTTTCAAAATATCCAATTGAACCCAAATGTGAACATAATTCATGAAACCAATCAAAGCCAAAACACACTGTAGAATTTTCCCTTGTCGGGAGGCTAATATGGGAGAGTAGTAGGTAGTAGGGAGGGCTTGGGGCACTCAAGCAAAGGAAATCCCCTCTTCCAATTAACAATAATTCTCAATCAACATGAGCAACCCAATTCAAAAATCTTCCTACAATATCTTCAATCTAAAATTCAGCCAACCCATGTAACTATTTCTAATCCTTTCCAAGACTCTTTAAATAAGTTTTTACTCATAACTCCATAGTTTCCTGCAAGGAATTGAAGCACTGAGAAAAACCAAACTCTCTGATTATGGATAGAAGATTCTCCTTAAGTAGAAAAAAATCACACATTTATGACAAATAATTAAGGACTTTTGGTCTTTGGAAAATTATCATAGTAATATTCACCCTTTCAACAAATATATATTTTTCTAGCACCCTTTTTCTCAGCAATTGATGCGATATGGTAAATTAGTAAACAATGTCTTGGGGAACCAGCCAAAAATAGAGATGAGTAGCACCTTATATAAAAAAAAATAGATAGTAATTTTTTTTATGATTTAAGAAAGCATTTTTTCTTGTACAAGCTACCTTTCTTATAAGAGTAATAATACTCTATAGAAGTTGCACTCAAAATCAAATATCTAGTTATGGAGTACGATAAAGAACTATTACTTCTATGTAGGATCTCCTTAACATGCATCCAATACTAAAAATGTATGAACAATTATCATATTCTACTAAAATACCTCAATTTTATTTTCATTATAGACACATAAAATTCTGACTCTAGAATGGAAACAACTTGTCGATTTTGTCTTTAATTAACTAGTCTTGAAATAGAGCTAGCACATGGTAATCGTGACTATGTATTGCATTCCTCATATGTGTTGATTTCCTCATGCAATAACAGTCACATTTTATATGACACTATGTTTTATGCCACCACTATCAAATCAAGCAAACTTTGAAATAACCTTTGACTTGGCTAAAGCAGTAATCAGTTGGGAAATTTATACAAGTTTACATTATTTACAGTTTAAAATATTACCCATTCAAGTGCTTAGTCTTTTCTCTGCTCAAACTACTTTTCAAAAATAAAATGCATTATAATTATTCAAGAGACATGACTGCAATATGCTCTTGAATATAAAATTGTCATCAAACATTATAACATTGTATTCCTATTCTAAATCATTGTAACGCAACCCTATACAATGTAAATTTAGTAATAAAACACCTACTATATGAGGGTATGAACCATGGTATGTAGGATTGTGCAACTATTACTACCCATTTACATATGATTTTTTACCCTTGTGTAGCTATCACCCACGAGCTTGACTCCAAGGCTTGAGAAATTTGTTCCACGATCAAACCTCTTGTTCCAGGATCAAACCTCCATATGTACCAGGGATTCTAGAGGTTAGTCTACCTCCAACCTTCAACCAAAGAGTCCTCAATTACAATATAATACAGGGACCCTATATTTATGCAACCTCCACTCACTAGCCAATTTACTGCCATAGTAACTAAACCCAATGAAGTAGATCCAAAGTTGCAGACTAGTCTAGGGACTCCAGAGGTATGCAACCTCCACCCACTATCCAATTTATCACAACAATACCTCGGCCAAATGAATGGAATCTAGAGTTATGGAATATTCCAAGGACTCCATAGGTATGCAACCTCCACCCACTAGCCAATTTATTACCACAATAACTCCACCTAATGAAGGGAATCCATAGTTATCGACTAGTCTAGGGACTCTAGGGGTATGCAACTTCCACCCACTAGATAATTTATTGCCATAGTAGCTCCACCCCATAAAGGGAATCTATAATCTATTGCCAAGTTGATTGAAATGAGTTAGGGAAGATGGGATCTCTCTAATTTCTGGGAATCCAAGATGCTAACTCCACATGGTTATGTAGGGAGTCTAGAGAGCATTGTCTCCACCCTGTAGCCCTAAGAATCCAGATGTTCTCATCCTCACCAAAAAGAGATTTTACCCCTTGTCCTCTGCTCAATCAAGATTTTCCTTATCTATTATGAGTTCAACTATGTAGGAAGCCTCCTTTGCTTTATTATACAAATGAAACTATCACTATTTTCTATTAATCATATCTTTATAGGCTTATTGTTTCCTTCCTGTAGACAACATACAATAGTTTGAATTATCCCATCTATGGACCATTTTTGTGCTCTTCCCCTCTATGTATCCCCAAGATCACATCTCCCATGTTATTTTATTTTTTCTCTTTGTATCTCTTCCTTCGCATAACTTGTTTCCCTCCCTCCAATTTTTCCTGTCGAATCCTGTTCACTGGTAGTTAGTGTCCCGTCTAGCCCAAACCTTCTAGACCAACCAAAAAATGTCCCAGTTGTCCTCTGTCTCTAAAATTTTTCTGTTGATTGAACATATCATTGTTGGTTGGTTTTCTATCTTCTAGGCTAGTATTGTAGGCCAATAAACCTAATGCCACTTATCCTTTTCCCCTTTTCCTGTTATTTACCAACAAGCAAAATGTGTTTATGCAGGAAAAAAAATTTATTCTTAGACCCTGAAGTCAATTGTCCCTCTTTTTTTCCCTTTGCCAGTGTGTCTAAATCTTTATGTTGTGTGTGTGTGTGTGTGTGTGTGTATTCAAAATGTTTACACCATACATACCATTGAAAAATGACTAGAGACATTCACCATATCTACAAGAGTGTAATATAACTAGGGAAGTATTTACAATGTCTCCACAAGTGCAAAATGACTAGGGTCATTACAATCCTATCCTTGTTGATCTATGATTATATATGATAAAATAAAATATACCAAATTAAACGAATTGTTCATTGATCTGATTGCAAATTTCAGTAGATTGATCTAAAGGTTCATATGAATGGTTTATCCCTCTATGACATGTGAATGACACACCATTAACCTTGCTTTCTTTCCTCCACCCAAACGGTAAATAATCTAAGTTAGGAAATGTTTGAGTGATGTAACTATTTACTCACTAATGGTTTTCATTGTCATTGCTTTTTTTGGCACCAAAATAAATAATATATTTGCTATTCATTAGACAAATTGGACTCAATTCTTTTTTTATAATTTTGAAAGTCTCCAAAAGGATCTTTAATTTAAGCTTAATAAATGTGGGTTTTCAAATAAATCATAATAGTTCATTGGTTATAACTCACTGTAGAAGGGTTTGATATGTCCAAAATTTTGTAGATACCATAACATACTTTAAATTTTTCTAACGATGACCTTCTCCTTGAGATTGTTGTTGGTTAAAACATTATTTTGAGCACCAAGCTCTGAGTGATATCTTCCCAAATAAATTCTCTAATCTGGATTGTTCATACTTTCATCAATACTATCATCTAACTCAAATTCTCATGAGTCTCCCATGAGAACTAATCATAATGACTAATTTCTCATGGATTTATGGGACTTGCATACACTAACATAATAAAAAATGTTTAATTTAAACTTTGGGACTTACACATAGTAATATAATAACAAAATTGTATTTTGAACTTTATGACCTTTAGATGATCAACATATGAAATACCATTTTCATATCATCTTCATTAATGCATGATTCTCACAAGGGTGAAGAAGTTGGATTGATATTAGAAAGATGCATCACACAATATCAATGATCATATTCGAGACTTGCACCCAATAGTTTTTTTTTATTTACTATGTTTATTTAAGTTTCAAAGGGCTTCACTTGTTCAAAATATGAAATATAATTTTTTGGGATTATCTAGAGTTACCAAATTGGTCATCAATATGAACAGTCCTCTTAGCAATAACTAAATTCCTCATGAATTTTAATAGTTTTCATGATATTCTTATAAGAGTGTGTGTTTATCTTAAGGCAAGTTTTCCTCATTAGAACTACTCGGAATGAATGATTTACCTGAATTTGAATAGTTATCATGATGTTATTATAAGAGTATGTGTCTATGTCGATGTGAAGTTCTTGATGTGTTTGTGTGCTTATTAAGGTCAACGGAAAACAACTCATATTGGTGTGCCCAATAATTGTGCATGGGAGTGAGATATCCATTTCTTTTATTGTGTTCTCTATTCAATTCTCATTTAATCTCTGACTTAAGCATATTGTTCAAATAATTTGAAAGAAGACCCTCAATTGGAGATGAGATAACAGAGAAATCCTATCTATGCATATATTTCTCAACAAAAGTCCTCACACAGTTGGGAACTAAATTTCAATAGGCAATCTCTCTTTTGTTCAAAAAACGTGAAAAGTAATTTCTACTAAAAAAACCCAAAACTATGAATTTAGCGATCAATTTCATTTATATCACATGTTTTTCAGTACATTTTTGGACCTATTACATATTTCATGATATGTTTGTCCAATATTACATGTTTGTCATCTAACCTGGAATTAGTTTCCACAATCCACCTTATATCATTTGGATCTAGACACATGAGAAAAAACTCATTCCAATCTATATTACTTAAGTAGATGATTTACCTCATAATCCTCAATATACTATACATTTATTTTATAATCATCATGCATAATCACTAAATTTCACTCTCAGAGAAAATGCATGAATTTATGTGATCATTAGTTCTATTTTTCTAATGGCTTTAACTTTTTTTCTTCAGTTGCTATACTTTTTTTTTGTGGAAAGTTAGTATGATTTTCTCCATTTGATGATTACTAGTCAAATTGCAGTCTTCAATCATATAATTCTCTATTGAATCACTTTGAATATTTTCCTTTGTTACAAACATTTTTCATTTTTAGTTGATTCCAATAATCATAAATTGAGAATTAGTTTTATTTTCGACCTTCATAATTTACTATTCACTTTCCTCTACTAAGTTGATTTTTGTAGGAGAGGATTTTGATTTCAAGAGAGAGTGAAAATGCTCCTATTTGTAGCACCTATTTCAATTGTTATCTCATTAATGTCTAGTTGATTGTACTCATTTTTCTTCTATGAAGGTTGCCTCTGTTTACTTTATGATTCACATTATTTAATCTAGCTTACTATGACTAATAGGGTAATTTTTCTTGTGATGTAGAGAACTGCAGAAGAAATAAAAATATGGAGCTTATTATGACCGATAAAATACTTTTTCTTGTGATGTAGAGAGATATAGAAGCAATAAAAATATGGAGATAAACTAGAATAAGAATGGAACTCAATGATGGAGATATATAAATAGAAATATCTTGTTGAGGCAAAATAATTCATGACTTTTCTTTAGGATGGACTTCCTTCTGACTCGGAATTTTCTCTCCCAGTAAGTAATAGATTATAATGCTTAATTCTTTGTCTAGTATAGAATAACAATAGAAGTTGCTGCTAATTTTTGCAAATTTTATTTTGGTATGGTGATTACTAAGATAATATTTCCACACCCAACACATGACTCCATTCTAGACATGGACATGATTGGAAATGTGGATTTTGTATGGTTTTCTATGGGGAAATTCAATGATGTTTTGCATCATATAAATTACGTGTGGTTGGGTATATGAAAATAGATATTCCCATAATTGGATCAGGTAGATGCAACAAGTGGATATTTTGAAAAAGTGCTTGAATTGAATTGCAAAAGTCATACCTTGTCTAATAGGAGGAAGTGTTGACCTTGCAAGCTCAAACAAATTATACATAAAAGAATTTGATCATATCAAATAACTAGAAAGGACATGGGACCGAAACATCCATTATGGTGTTTTATCACTCAGAATTTTCTCTTGAAGTTATAAGAAGAAAGAAAATGACCAAGGTAACCACAAACCAACTTTTAGGCTTAGGCTCTAGCCAACCTAAGTCCAGAGAGGGCTCTCTCTATATGATTTAGCTTTGTTTTGCATGGGATATTAGGCTAGTTCTCAAAGGTTCAGGGGGTTTTTTATTTGTATTGAAGATTGAGTGGTGGGGATCTTTAAACAAATGGATAGAATGATGTCTCTAGACCATTGGGCATATGGAGTCAAAAGAAAGGCAGCAGAACGGATCAACTCACTAAAGGGAATGTTCAAAGGGAAAGATAACAGAGTAGAGTGCAATACTTTAGTCTAGAGGGATGGAAAAAGTTTTAACCAAGGTGAGAGAGCAATTAACAATTCTCAGACCAAGATTGAAACGAAGAACAGTGGGGCAATTGGAAAAAAAGAGCAATTAAGAATCCTTTGCTATAGATTAAAAGAAACAGCCTAAACTAAGGAGAAATTAAGAATTCCTTAACTTAGATTATTTGTAGAAAACATAGATTTGCCTAAGTGTTATAGTAGAGTGCAATTAAACAAATTCTGATATAATACTTCGAGTTATGGCATCTATATTTAGATCAGTAGTATGAAAACTTTAAGTGATAACAACAACGAGAGAAAATACTTGTCTACACTTCGCTCTGCACATGAAGCCTTTGAAATATCTTGTCTTTATTCACCAATCTAGCTTGTTGGCTCAGTCAATGCTCCAATATCTTTTACAGTCTTTCAGTCAAGTAGTATAAAGAAATGTCCAAGAATCCATAGTACATACTTCAATTTTTGAAGTATTTATACTAAGATGTTATTACAAATATCTCAAACTGAATTGAGATTTAATCTGGGAAATAGAAAATATCTTCTTGCAGGAACATAGAGGCAGCTAATGAACTGATTTCATGTTATCCCTTTTATTGTGGTGTTGCTGGCTATTATGCTTTGTTTCTAGCTCTTTATTCTCTAGATGTTTGAATCATTTACGCTGGAGGTTGTTTTTACTTGTGTCTTTCATCTGATACTCTCTGTCACTGATACTCTTTCACTCTAATGACCCGTCCTTATATTTTCTGTGTTTCTTCATTTTACTGTTACAATTTACCTTTTACTGTGTTTTTCAATAGTAAATTCTTATGTTTCATATGTGTATCAACAATTAGAAGTGGATTTTGATCAAGTTTCAGTGTGCTTTATTCATCATCATCTCTGATCTGGTTGTTATGTTTTGAACTGTCACTACTCTGTTCCTTGCCTTCTTCTCAGCTCTAAGTCTATTAGTCTTCATCTTCATTCCTTGTGTAACTAGTCTTCTACTTTTGTATTTATTCTTTTAACAGGTTTCTGTTCCGAGTCTTGGAGTAAACAGGTTCTTTGACTAGTACCAGAACTGTTTATCCAAGCTCTGATCTACATGGAAGGTGATTGATGGCTCTCTAGCACAAGAATACTTGGAAAAGGTCTTGGGGCAGCATTTTGGACGTAATTTGGAGGAGAAATCATATCACAGAGGTGCAAGGTAGTGTTGGAGGGTTTCATGGGCTTATAGTGTAAAATTGGTGAAAGGCGAGAAAACACAGGTTTCCGAGGTTTATATCTTTAGCAGGCAGATATTTGAAAAAGGGTGTGAAATTCCTATTTTTGAAGGACAAGTGGTTTATCGAAATGGCGGGGGAAGCAGTATTAGGAGGTTGTTGCACCGCTTTAGAGGCATGGGCGGTTTTGATGAGGGGTCACCCGATGAGCTTTAGGGCATGACACGTAATTGTTAGGGGTCTGTGGAAAACCATCTTATTAGGTGGGTAAAGGTAGGTGATTGGGTTCGGCCGATATTGATGTAGGCCATTAGATCTATGTGGAGGTGATCAAATGGTAGTCAGGTGGGAGAGTTGTGTAGGGGGGAAAGAAACGGGAGTTGGGGGGGGCCAGGGGTATAAACCTTGGCAGTTTGGAATTAACTTAGGCATTAATTGCAAGTTAAGTGATCGGGTTGGGCTTTAAGAGGGATTAGTGAGCCGGGTGAAGCCTGATGCGGGATTAGTTCAAGTTCTACTAGGATTAGGTAGACCAAGTAGGGTTATGGAGGGATAAGTGGTAGTTTATTATAGTTTTATTAAAAC